>JAOEGS010002765.1:163345-183493 GCA_025447755.1 Corythornis vintsioides | reverse complement strand
ATAGTATACTCCTCTAGTACAGTGGAATGAAAAGTACCTCCACATAGTGATTAAATATTAATCTCGAAAGAAAAAACAAAAGCAAAAAGTTCCTGACATGAATTTTATACTCAGTAACAAGTAATTATTCATTTCTTCAGCTCTAAATGCATAGCTTGTCCTGGCCACCTCTTTTGCTTTGATTCATGACACAAAGAGTCATCGGGAGAGAAAGGTGACCTAAGATTTTATTCTTCCTGATCCTGAGCTCATCGTGTTCACAGCCTGTTGCTTTGCACTTAAAAGTATTTCTGACTTACCTTGGTTGTCAGCAGCCCAAAGAAACAAATTATCCCTCGGTGATTTGCACAACAGAGAAGCATTTTGTCATGGCCCATCTTCAGTTTGGCAAAGTGATGAAGCAGAGTTGTCATCTCTTCAAGAGCAGAGTATCCCCTTTATTGCTGAAGTGTTTCTCCTTCAGATGATGGGGCTGTGTTCCTCAGGCACTGCTCTGCTCGAGTACTACATCTGTGTAGTGGATGGGCTGAAGCCAAGGAAGGAGAGGTGCTTCTGCCACAGTAGTAGTGGTTTAGTGAGTAGTATGAGCTAATGAATCACAACTGGAACTAAATAATTCAGTTGCATTCTCTGCCCCAGCAGTTTGTGCTGGAGCTGAATGCTTGGAGAGCGACGAGCACCACAGTTCCAAGCTCATCTGATAAAACACAGTCAGGCTGGAAAGGTTAGCAGACACTAGCAGTGGTTGTTAAGGTTTCTTAAGAGCTCCTCCAATGTTGTTTTGCTTTGGGGATATTTTTGTCTTTTCTGATAATAGCAATGCTAATGTGCAGCAGCTTGCCAGGGCAGTGCACATACCAGGTAGAAGGGGACAACTGTTAGTTGCACACAGTGCTAGTATCTTTATAGCAGTTCTGCTGCTGCTAATGAAGTTATGAGCTGTTTCTCTACTCTCTAGTCATCTTCAGGAGAGAAATAATTCATTTTTTATTGAGTTATCAAGAAAGGTTTTGATAATCTACCCAGCTGTACTTGAGAACGGGTTAATAAAGGAGTGCAGCTGCTCTATACAGTCTATTGAACCATCCTACTGAAGGCCACAGATATCCACATTGTTTTCTTTGGCTGTGGTGTTTTGTTATCAATGCTTATCTGTTGTGAGCCTCCGAGAGGAGCTCCTTTCCCCTTTCTAAAGTAAAAGCCACTTCTGGCCATTCTGAATGAAATGGCCCCTGATCAATGGAAAGTCTTTTTGCTCCTTTCATGTTCTCCTCATGGGCTGGTGTACAAACAGGCTCAAAGGACATGACTCTGACTTGTTCTTAAGCTGTCTAGAGCTCATGGGCTCTAGCTGTTTCTTTCCAGAGAAGAAAAGGCACGACAGTGGTCATTAAAGATGTTCTCAGAGTGCTTCAGAATATTTTGAACACTCTGAAGCCCTCAGATAAATATGGTAAATGCTGGAGACACTTTGAGGTGTCTTTTTTTTTTGCAAGGTGACCTGCTGATCCCTCTAAGCACATAGTATTGTCATTCTGTAACATATATACTACATATATGTAGCATAGTACAAGGCTATATATGGCCTTATAAACTTAGGCTGTGATCCCCTTGGTGATAAAAAACTGCTGTAACCTCAACTGTAGATGGGAAAGCATTTACTAAAGCTCTTGAGTGCCTTCAATTCAGTATGAGTGCTATAGGTAATACTGAAGTGTGATTCTAATGGGTGAATACATCAAATGAACTAAAATGTTGGATAAAGTGATGATATAAACAATCTATTTCCTCTATTGGATTTAGCAATTTTTGGTTGCTGTTATTTCCTGCTGAGCCATCTAAAATAAGTAGAAGAATCCATAATTGTCACTCATCTTTATGAAATGTCAAAGTCATACACTACATTGACCTCAATCTATGTGCATTAATTCATGAAGAATTTAATTTGATGAGTTTAAGTCAGATCTGCAGTATAAAATCCTTTCAGTGCAGTTCAATTATTTTGCCAGCATTATATACACGTAACCCCATCACAGTCTAGACTAGATTGTGTCATGATCTGCTCCTAAGACTAAAGATATTGTAGACGTGTTTCTAAATCAAAGAGTGGTATTTTCTGCAGTCCAATTTCTTACTGGCTTCCCCCCCCCCCCCCTCCCCTTGCATAAAGAAAAGGGGAAATTATTATTTTAGGAGCAAATAAGAGTGTGTCCAGTAGATCAAGGGAGGCTCTCCCTCCCTTCTACTCTCCCCTAGTGAGACCTCACCTGGAATATTGTGTCCAGGTACAGGGATCTACTTGAGAGAGTGCAATAGAGGCTATGAGGATAATAAAGGGACTGGAACACTGGCCTTACAAGGAAAGGCTGAGAGACCTGGGCCTGTTTAGTCTGGAGAGGAGAAGACATTTAATTAATGTCTATAAGTACCTAAGGGCTGGGCATCAAGAAGGCAGAGATGATCTCTTTTCACTCATGCCTTGTGGTAGGACAAGGGGCAATGGATTCAAGCTTGAGAACAGAAAGTTCTACCTCAACATGAGGAGAAACTACTCTAAGAGTTGTAGAGCACTGGAACTGACCCCCCCAGAGAGGTTGTGGAGTCTCCTTCTCTGGAGACTTTCAAGACCTGTCTGGGTGCATTTCTGAATGATCTGCTCTAGTTTGGCCCTGCTCTGGCAGGGGGTTGGACTCGATGATCTTCAGAGGTCCCTTCCAACCCCCGCCATGCTGTGATTCTGTGATCTTTGATTAATAAGATAAGGCTTCATTTGGAGGGGAGAAGAACAAAAAAGGAGGAAATGAAAAATGAAGCCTGGCTTCTGACATTGTTTGGCTCAGCAAGATCAAACCTTTCAGCTGACTGCACTGGTGTCAGTAATTGCTCTGTGGATAGAATTGCCCACTGTGTAGTAGTATGAGCCTTATTGATCAGTTGATTTTGTCCATGAAATGACAGTGATAACCTCAAATTAGATCAAGTTTTTATTAAAGAAGTAAAACTAAGTTACACCTGGCTGTAGACAGTTAATAATGAGTTACACTAACACATTATTATTGCAATAATTTTTTTTTTTTCAGAGATCTCTTGAAAATAAAACTCCAAACCCTTGTTTGTTGGGTTTTTTTCTGTCATTTGTTATGCAGTTCTCTCCCTCCCCCCACACCCATAATGGTGTTTTTAATGGTATTGTAAGGGTGCCACAAAGAGGTGGGGAGATTGGGGTGGGAGGGGAGATCTGAGCTTTTCTTTGAAAGGGGAGGTGTATGAGGGGGTGAATACAAGGATGCATAACGTTAGTGCAGCCTCAAGGCAGCAGTTATTTATTCACTGACAGTTTGAGTTTCATGCTTTGTTATTTAAAAAAAAAAAAAAGGCTTACAAAGTAAAGTAACTGCCTCTGTTACATTAGTGTGTGTGCTGGTTTTGGAAATATTCCACATTATGGAGACAGCTTGAACTCAAACATTTGCAGCACGTTCATCTCTGTGTGTCAGTTGTCCTGTCTCAGTAAGGAAAGTGATATGAGAAAGATAGTTATTTTTGACATTTAAACAGGAATTTGGGTACCCTGAAGGATTTTCCAAGGTTGTTTCAACGATGATTTGTCTGGTTTTAGATATGTTGATGGCAGTGCAAATTGTGAGTTGAGATGATGCTGTGTTTAACAGCAGTGTGGTGATTATGTAGTTGTCCTCTCTGGAACTATTGAGCTACACTTCTCAACACCATACACTGAATAACAACTATTTTAGTTTGCATGCTTTCCTTACACTACACAGCAAAGTTCAGCTGCACACAGCACCCGTAACATAGAAGGCCAAACAACATTTCCTTTTTGACATGAACCATCTAATCATATTTATGCATGAAAGCCCCATTTCCTTACAAGAACTATTCAGCTTGATTATAAATTCCCATTTACATTGCAGTAACTTAGGTTAGTTCAACAGTTGGTGTGAAAATACACATCTGGAATAAGAATAGTGGCTTCAAAGTTTTAAGTATATAGAACTACACTGAGTTTTCATTAATAATGTATATAAAGCCAAAGATATTAAGTGCAAGCAGCTATAGACCATTACACTTTAGATTTAATTTAAGCAATCTCTAGATTGACCTTCTTCAAAAACTGGCCACAGTAGGCAAAATAAACACATAATTGTCTGGCTTATAGTGAATTTTAGATGCCAGCTGCATCCTCATAACACTTTATTGGGTCTCCTATGAAAATTACAGATAAAAAGATAATGGGAGTAATGATGTTATTTGGTTTTAAGTTTTAATCACTATTCATTTTGCATAGATATGGGCTTGGTTTATGGCATATTAATTTGCATTTTTCTGCAGATAGTGTTTTTGTGACTTCAGTGACCTCCCTCTGACTATAAAGCCAGATTTTGTTGAAATGTTTTTAACATTAAAACTTCTAACACAGGGAATTCAGGCGGCCACTGAGTGTAACCAAGGTGGTTCCATTGTGTAAAAATCAGAGTACACCTCAGAGCACAGAAAAAGCCATTCATTGCATTTCTTTGAAGTGAAATGAAGCAGATTTGCACAGGTGAAAATTTGACCTTATGTGTTTAAAAATAATTTCTTGACAGATCCATTTGAAACAACAAAATTGTATCACAGAGATAAAAAACGTGTACAAAATCATGATTATAAAAGAAGATGAAAAGCTCTCCTTTATTTTGATATTCAAATGTGTTCTTTTTTTTTCAAATCCAAGAAAGGTAATTTTTAGGACTCCACATGAATAATGGATGCTATTTAAAATGTTTGCTTAAGAACAATGAGGTCATTTTATCAATAATGAGAAGTTTTATTGTGGGCTACTTTGTAATATTTTGATTGTCGTGTTTTATACCACTCTGGAGGTCAGATGGTAGAAATTCACTTAATTGTCTTATTTAACCTGCAGTCATTACTGAAGGTGAAGAAGGAATATATTTTTGCTTTCTGATTCTATAGCATCTACCATAATGGGAGTTCTTGAGAACTACTTTAAACAAATAATAACTGATTATTACACTAGAATGGAAGGAAACAGAGAGGCTTCAATGGACATTTTGCTAGAAAATTGAGAATTAGCCACAGTTTTACTACTTGAGGTATGTTTATATAAGTTCCATTATGAAGAATAGTGGCCTCAATTGTCATACAGAGACCAGAGTCTAGAGGCAATAAAAACTGAAATTGCTCTGTCACAAGGGAAACTAGTTTTCCATAAACTAATAAAAATTATAGTCCAATGATTTCTGTGTGATCCTTCAGGGATTTTTAGGGACATATTTGTTAAGGAGAAGCTGAAAGCTGTTGTATTTCCCTAGTTTTAGTCTTTTTTAATGACTGTCCTTTAACAGAATATTCCTTGGTGTGATACCTTCTTCTAAAGTAGGCACTTGTACAGTCTTATTTCCTTTGCATTTGTTCTGTGATAATATACCACTAGGTTCTGCAACACAGGTAATAAATGTGTATTTTTCTCTCCTGCCTGACAGAATGAAAGCTTAGAAAGAAAATTTTGTTCAGGTTAAAGTCCAGTGGAACCTGAGAAGGAGTGGGAAATGCTGAGCGAAACAGAAATCACAAAATTAATTTTGGACCAAGCTGAAAAATGGTGGTTTATCTGCAAAACACATAGTCTGTGTTATTTCACAACTAACCTTTAGTTTTATCTTTGTTCAGATTTTGAAACTAAAAGTCATTAACTTTCATTTTGAAAAATATTCTTCAATTTTTCAGCCAGAGTTATAAATTCAGCTTGGCCTAAATTAATTTGTAGCTGTGGTCCTCTCCTCTCCTAAAGATCAATTCTTCCATTAAATGCAATATTAATTAAATAAAAAACCTCACTAGCTCTATTACTGAATTTATGGAGCTGTAATGGCTTACAGGACACTTCTTAAACACTAGGTGAATGTATATGTCCATATGTGACTCATATAGAGCAGCAGAGAACATGTTTAATTTATTTGAGGGTGGCCAATGGGCACACTTTACAGAAGAAAACCAGCCAGCAATAAATATGTTGCTTTTTGCCAAAAAGACATGCATCAGGATGTTATTTTAGCAATTTCCACACCTTGGTTGAATATTAAATCATAATAATCCTGTGCCAGGATACACTTTTACTGAGAATAGTATTATTTGCATACCTGCCTTCAATTGTATTCATCCCCACTTTGTTTTATTTTATTACTATTTAAAAAATAATAAATCACAGTTAAGGCATTGTAAACTTATTATGAATATGTCTTTGTGTTAAATTTGGTCTAAAGCAAAAAGGATGTTTAGCAATGATTTTAAAATAATTGAATTCTAGAATGATTGCCCCTCCGCACTGTGTAGCATTATTTGCCATTCATTGGTCATTTATCTATTTATTTATCAATATGTCCTAAAGAAAAAGCATTAAATTGCCATTAACACGTTTTGCTAAGACAAATATAACAGCTTATAATTAAAACTGTTCAGGTGCAGAGCAAACTCCTTCACATTTGTTTTATTTTCTGCTCAGTTTAGTCTTGTTCCCCATGACTTCTGTGTGCTGTTGTGCAGTGCTGGTCATGCAGTGTCTTTGTAGACTTCTTAAACACTGTTCACTTAAGCAACAGGTTAGTAAAGTGAATAATAACATTTTATTGATGTAAATGAGAGATGCTTTCCCTTTGCCCCAGGTGTTAATTTGTATTTACATTAGGAATGATGATCAGAAACAGATGTCTGAACCATGCCTATTGTAAGGAGCTGTTTAAGAACTAAGGCTTTTCAAAGTAGGTTCTACCCAGATGCAGGAACCATCAGACAAGAAGAGGCCAGGTTTGCTTGCTGTCATTTTTCTTGCATGGTACTTTGCAGGCAGCCTGCCTTACCTTGGTTATTTTTGTCTTGTCTGGTACAGGAGATGAATAGTCTGTGGCACCACAGGAGTCAAATGAAGCCATGGTGCATAGTTACATCTTCTGGTGGTGAGGGGGTTTATGGATGGTGTAGACACAATTTAATGTTGAGACTGTCTTGTCTCTTAGACCAGTGCTGTGTATCCTTCATTCTCACACGTGTCCTTACAAATACCTTTACTGTGTCTATTCAGTTTTCAAAGCAGAAATCCTAAACAACAGAATAAAGGCTTCAAAATCCATTAAACTAAGTAACACAAAATTACCCTGCCAGGAAAGCAGGCTCTTTTGTACTCCTTGTGGAAGACAGAGAAGTTGGTGGCTCTTCCATCAGCTGTGGCCCTGATCATAAAGGACCATTTCATGGCACTATTGTATTCTGGGACCAGCTCTGCCACAGTCTTACAAGAAGTGGCCCCTTCAGAACTCTGATCTTTTCAGACAAAGTCAAATTGCAAGGTAATCCCGACTTACGTTTCTTCTGCAGTTAAAAGAAACATAGTTTGAAAGGCAAGGCTTTATACCTTGGGATCTTGTTTTCTAATGGTGCCTGGAAGTGACTTTGTGCATGAACTGTGCTTGTTTCACTAATTGGCTTGTTGCGTTCAGCGACCATGAGTTGCTTTGACAATACCCAGTGGAGCCTCTACCTTCTGTGGGCCAGGCTGCAATCATGGTGCATCAGTTTCACTGCAGCAGGAGCTCTGTTAAAACCATCACATTTGCTGACCAGTCACTAGAGGTCATTCTGTTTGTGACAGAACAAGCCAGCTAGAAAAGAATTACACGGCTTCTGGGCAAAAAAACCCAAAAGAGTAAGGGCACCATAGCAATATTTTGCTATGAGGTCAGCATGGGTGTGTCAGATACAGGCCTGTGGAGTGTGGAGGGATGCAGTCTGTGTAGCCAGCAAAGTAAGAAGCTGGATTCCACCACATGCCACCTGAATGTGGAACAGCTGCTTTAACATGGTCTGAGTGCTGCCACACCACAGGCTTCATCTCCCACCTTCCTTTCTGCTAGAGATATATTCTGGAACACTTGGGAGAGGAGACACAGTTTTGCTCTTCAGATGCCCAGGAGAAATTAATTTCTTGTCAGCAGCCGTCAGTTTCCACTTAGGTGTGTGCTACTGGTAAGAGTTAGAGCCCTGGTGGTTGAAGATGTCCATCAGAAGGAAGCTAAGAAAGAGGAGTTGAAGTATGTGAAGCTGACAATGGTTTGCTTTATCCTTTAATAGTTTACTATAGTTGGCCACTACAAGTTAAGTTTTAACTCCAAGAGACAGGCCATGTTTACTGTGTTCAATCAGAAATGAAAAGCCAGCAGCACGGTGTAAATACTACGGTGTGGGCTGTGGAAGGTCACGAGGGTCACCTTGCTGGTGTGTGTCTGACTGTGTAAGCAGCTCAATGCAGCACCTGATGCTCTTCCCTCCACAGTGAGTGGCAAAGCTCCCTGGAGCTCTGGTGTGGGAAAAGCGTTCAGTGATTTGGATTAGATGAATTACTTTGTGATTACTTAGCTTCAAAAGAAGTATTCTCAGATTTAGACTATAATAAGATGTCTTGTAGCTGTTACAGGTTCTGTGGCCATGGCCTGATCTCTGAGATAAAGGATTATATTAAAAATACTGCAAGGTGTTGGCTTTCAACTTCTTTTTAATTCTAAACTCAGTCTTTCTGCTAAGTCCTTTATGAGTAACATATGCCAGTCTCTTCAGGAATATGTCTGGAATAGTTGCAAGCGATCTCTCAAGAAACAGAAAAATTCCACATGGCTTTAGCTGAAGCAGATTTAGGCTAATGTTGACTGCCAGTGTTTTAAAACTGATTACAGGGAATGGAAGAGAGCAGATCTGGAACATAGAGAGTTGAATTATCTCCACCCTGGTGCTATAGTTCAGGATGTAAGAGGGAGGAGAAAATGCTGCTATATGTGGAAAATGAGATGATGGTGTTAATGTGAAAGGCTGTGGAACTGGAAAGTCAAGTTGTTTCTACTCTGCTGTTCAGGATAGAGAAATCCACTCCTCTCGAATCCCGAGTGCAGAGGATGTTTGGGAGTGTGCAGAGGATGTTTGGGAGTGTGCTTACATTAGGCTGAAGGTCTGAAGTGGTTTGTCCTAGACTAGCTGAAGCACTAATGCAACCCATAATGGAGGTATAGATGAGACATGCTTGACTGTGTGGTGGTGGGGCCATTGCCTCAGCCCTCTGTCTTTCTTTTTAATCCCAAGGGGGGAATTAAATGAGCAGAAGCCATCAAGTGTAGCAGGGGACACAGCAGTGCTGTTGCCAAAAGTTAGGAAAGAAGACACCAAGACTTTCATTACAGGCAGAAACAAAAGGGCTGTCCAAAGAATGAGGACAGAGATGCACAGTGTAGGCCTCTTAAAACAGGAACAAAACTTTTGCTGCATAAAAACAAAAAATAGGGAAACAGTGAAGTGATGGGACATGACCCAAACAGTCAGCAAGAACATCTGGCAATGAGAGCTAAGACCTTGGTGAGATCTGTTAAGTGTAAGTGTACAGTCAGAGTGTGATTCTTGATGTCTTATACACTACAGTCTACAGCACAATCATATGAATCCAGTAGCTAAAGAATATGCTTGTAACTGATGGCTTTTTATGTGGGTTGGTTGGTTTTTTTTTTCAGAAACAACAATAATAGAAATTTTTGCTGTAAAAAGAAAGATATTGGCTTGATAATTCTCTGCAGGGGGAGGGTTAGTTAGGATTGAGTACAGTCAGAGAGGATCAGCTCCCCAGTGTAAGCACAGGCATCACATTTTGTGCCTGGAACATCTGTACATTAATAATTAGTAAGGTTAGATGGAATTTTATTGAAGTCAACTCCAGTTGCTCACAGGCGAGACCGACCTGATTTTCCCTTTTCATACTGCACAGAGATAATGACACTGGAAGAAATTGTTAAAATAAGTAAACTTTATTTAGTTTACTTGGGGGGGGGGGAGGCTAAGCAAGTACCCCCCTACTGAAGGAGGGCAGTGGTGGAATGAGAACCTTTTCTTTTAACATGCTGATTGGCACAGAACACTTCCCACCTTTCCACTCTGGATACCCATGTTCTGTGACATTTCTCTGCCTGAATGACTAGAGTAATGGTAAACTGAGTGACAGAGCTATCAGTGCTTGTTCTTCTAGCTGTGTGTACCATTCCCCATCTATTTCCTCCTTCAGATTAGATAATAGTCAACTTTTTGCATATTTTATCATTGCAGTTTGCTAACCACGGAATCCAATTGGTGAGGCTTTGGAGTCACAGAAGAGTAGCCATGCATCATAGAGGATCAGACTGAGTGGAATAGAAGAGTTCTTTTGTTTCACTGAATATTGGATTGAATATTCAAATAGCATATAAACATTTTAAATAATAGTAAACACTTGGCACTGTAATTGGGTGCAAAGCCCAACATAATTGGGAGTACTGAGGCTGACTGGTCCCAAGGGTGTGTTTGTTACAGCTTCCTAATTCTACGGAACGACTCTGAGAAAACACAAAGAACAATTTAGTTTGAAACTATGAAAACAGGAGTTTGCAGTTTATGCACAGCCCCTGCCTTTTGTAGTAAGTACTCCAGCACTCTGCAGCATTGGAGGGGAATTTTCTCTTTCTTTTCTTCTGCAAGCTAATAATTGATAGTGTGTCTCAGCTATATGTACATCCCATTTAGTCAGGCAGTCCTTATCTATGCACTTGTTGAACGTGTTGCACTGAAATAACTAATTAACAGCTTATTCTGTAGAGAATTCTGTGCCACTTTTTAAGCAGGCCAGAGAGTACATATTCTGAGAAGTACATATTCTATTTTCATAAGTGATTTCCAAAGGCACACAGGACAGGTCTTTCAGAGGTGTTTAGGGTTTCAACACAGCCATAGTCACATTGTGACAAGCACCTCAGTGAGATCTGAGCCTGCCACTTAAGTCAGTGGAGTGCAGATACCCCACCTCCTGAGACCCTTCTGCATCTGCATCTTAATTGCCTCTGAAAACCTGCTCCTGCCATCCTAGCCAAGTCACTTTTGAAAATGAGAGGTGGATACCTGTGAAAACTTGGCTGGTGCTGCAACTGTGAAATGAGCCCATTTCTGAGAGATCACAGGCAAAAGTATCAGTCATTTCAAATAGTCCGGTTATTAGCATTTCTAGATCCTTTAACAGATCCTTTACCATTTACCATGTGCCTATGCAAGAGAAAGATTATTTTTTGTAAATGCTTCTTGACAATATCAAACTAAGAAACAGAGTTATACATGTTCAGTGGTTTTGTTGTGTAGTGGTGGATAGATGTGTGTCTGTAACAAAGATCTAACAGCCATTAGTGAAGGATGTGTAGTCTTTTATTGACACTGTTCTGTCCTCATGGTGCTCCAGCAGTGTGCACTGACACTGTGCTAAGTTTGGGACAGATTTTGAGGGTGTGTATCTGTCTGTCAGCAGGTCCTTTAGATGCAGGACCCGTTTTTGCCCAAGGTGGTCAAGTTCAGTAAGGTTGAGGCTCTGCTGAAATTGCCTTTGAAGTCATACAGGTTATTCTCTAATACCAGTGTCTCTGTGAAGCCCCTCATACTGGTATTTCTAAACCATCAATTTCCAGAGCAGTAAATTAGACAAACTCTCCCTGTACCTAGGTAATATTAACATTTTTTGGCTTTTTAATAGATCAAGGTAGATTTTATGCCTTCCTCTGCAAATTTTGTTTGTAGAGCATAAAAATGAATGGGATGGCACCACAGAGGGTGTGGAGAAATATCCAATCCATGGGAAAATTGTCCTGGAAGGAAGCTGAATTAGGAATTACATTTTCAGTAACTGAATTCTCTGCTACCTTTGTAAATTGTTTTCCTGCAGCCCTACTAGGGGAAGAATCAGTATAAAGCAGGTTAGAGGATCTCTTCTGTGCTCTGAACTACACTTGTATGTTCAAGCCCAGCACAGACCAAATTACCAAGTTTTCTAGGAGGTATACAGACCTGGTTTCAATTAGTATGAAGCCTTGTAATTAAATAATACATCATTGTTATGAAGGGAAATGCTTGTATTTAAAAAATACAGGTAATAGTGCTATATAAAAGCTCCTTGTTACCAGTTATTGGCAAGAAAAATAGGCAGAAACACCCAACTGACTGACTAAAGAGAAACACGCATGCAGGCTGCGAGTATGAATCCATAAATTATCATTTATATTATCATAAAAACTCATTTAAATTTCAGAATATTCTTCAAATTGGTACTCACCCTTTGATTGCTATATTTTTTTTAGTGTTCAGAATAAATAAAAGGAAATTAACTTACGGGCTGAGACATGAGATGCATTCCAGCAGCAAGGGCAATTAAAATGCTGGATAGCAAAGGGTGAGGTGTTGATGAAGAGAGACTTTGAAAGGCTGATAGCATCTGTTAATGAAAATTCTCAGAGGCAAGAGATTTGTTTGCTCAGGTAGCTTGAGAAACAGAAAGTGTAGATAAAGGTTAGGGAGAGGAATAAATATTTTTCTAACATGATTGACTGAAGGTCAGATAGAAAGAATAATTTTACTATGTTTGAGGACAATTCAACTAGCATAATTTTTTTTCCAAGACATTTATCTGAGGTGAATCCATTTTTTTCTTGTGATTAATATGTATTTCATTTCACAGTCTTATTACCATAATCTCCTGTGATTGTTTCTTCAAAGGTATAATATTTATCATTTTTTAGACTCAGCAGTTCCAGACATTGTTAAGAGAAGGCAGTCAGCAATATTCTCACATGCTCATGCTAAAAACCCTATAGATATCATGGCAAAGAATTAACTTGTGTTATCAATAATTTTAAGTTTGCAGCATACATCGAAATTACATTTTTAGCTCTTTAGATGAACAGTGATATGTGAGACCAAGTTTTAGCTATTTTCTAAATCCTCTACTGTTGATAAGTGGATAAACCTCCTTATTCCAGAACATTTATTGCCGGTAACAGAATAAATGCACTAATGTTGTCTTTTGGCTAAAAAAAGTTATTTCAGCCTAAAAAATAATTCATTTTTATTCAATTCCACACAATACTTTCTATTTGTAATTGTATCACAGCTGTGCAGCTTTACCTGGAATAATAAATAACACTTTCCACCAGTATCCCAGTTCACAGGGGCTAGGTGTGCTCAGTGTACTCTAGCAAATCATATATGAGGAACATATATTCTGGGCTACTATACTGATGTTTTTACAGTAGTATCAGTGGCTAGTGTGTTTGTAGGCAGTACAGGAATCTCTGAGAGTAAATGCTCAATTATGTTACAGCTTGAAATAAAAACAAGCCTAGGAGAACCTGAATTTGAAAATTAGCTCTATTACTAATTCTCTCTATGGGATAGGCCAAATAATTTTGTATTGTAATTCAGTATTTGCCTGTTTCATATGGGAGCACTGACAATAAATCCATTAAGTTGCAGTGCCTGGAGCATTATTTAGCATTGTTGGTAACGTTATTAATGTTTAGTAAGAATTTTCTGAAAGCTGAAGAACACAGAAACATCTTGTGTGAAGCAAACTGCTTTGTGTTAGGCCTAGACCAGCTGTGGGCAATACAGGCCCACGTGTGATGTTGTGCTGGAACAATGAAGCTGGGCTGAAATGTGTCATTACTGCAGGCTCATTGAGGAGAGGGAGGAACTCCAGAGAGCTCTGTCAAGGCCAGAGTTAGCTCTATGTACAGGGAGAGATGTTTCTGAAAGCAAGTGTTCATTGCACCACCTCCCTCAGAGCAGCCACGGCCAAGCGTCGAGAAAGGCAGTTTGACTTGGCTTGGTGCTTCAGCTCCAGTATTTATTGAGTGGCTGTTAATTTCTTCTTTTCTCCAAGTCATATGATAGGCCAGATACCTCTCCTCAAAGTTTGTATTGTCACCAAAAGATGAGTTCAGTTTTCCACCTCTTGCAACATCTGTGCATGCTCCCATTTTGGGTTCTGTAAGCTTCCCTTTGAGAAATGGCTTCCCATGGAATGTGCTACAGTTGTTTTCCAGGCAAGTTAGGTTCTCTTTTCCAGCCTGGTAATTGCTAAGTCTATGATTTCTAATTAGAATCTTTTTTTTGCTGAGATAAATATGTAAACACAATTAGATATGTATTTTTAACGTACAGTAATGAGCCTCATCAGTTGAGTGCTAGTCAACACATTGGGATTTTTGTTCTCTTTTAGTTTTTCAATTGCAGGTAAAGGTTGTAACACCTCATCATTATGCCTTAAACAACTTCATTCTTTTATGTATTTTCTTCCATTGATTTCCACACGTGTTGCAAACAGAGAAGAATTAACAGAGCATCTTTCTCAACTAGGAAGAGACCCTAAGAGACTGTAATCCAAATATACCTGAAGTTAGTTTTGCAGTTGGAACTGATGATCTTAAAGGTATTTTCCAACCTGAATGATTTTGTGAGTCTAAGTTAAGGACTAAGGACAAAGCACCTCCCTTAGGCCTCACTAAGGTCAACTTTATGCCATCTGACATCAAGAGTATTATGGCCGAGATAGTTTCTATCCTTGGGAGTTTGTATCTCATTTCTTCAGTAACCAATGCAAAGGGTCAATGCAAAAAACATCTCTGATGGTCTGAAAAAGTGGTTGGCAATATATATGTATCTTGGTTTCTTCTTTTTTTAGCTGAAGAAACTTCTATTCTTGATCATATCACTCAAAGGCTTTTCAGCTGAAGGCTCTTTTGCAAGCAGCAGGGCTTGGTGTGGATTAATTCTAGCTTGCTCCATACAAGAGGCAGTAAGTGAGGCTGCAAAACAGTGGAGGCATTGAGCAGAAGTGCTGAATAGTGAAGAGAAGGGAAAGAAGCCATCGCAGGAGGCTGCATCTAGCAAAGCTATGATATTGTGCTAAGGTTATGGTGTTGGCTTCCCGATAGCAGTAGGATGCAGGACTGTACTCAGCAAATGGTTTATTTTGGATTTGCTGATGTCACTTGGGGCATGTCCTTGCTGGAGAATTCAGGGCACTCAGGGAAATTGGTATTGGGCAGGAATATCACTAGATCTTCATCCCACTGTATTTATAAGACTATAGTGCTTACTGCATAGTATCAGCTTTTGGACTGTGCAGGACAGATGAGTGTCTAGACTCAGTGCAGAGCTTCATAGATCTCTGTACTTAAGCAGTTTATTTCATTTGTTTGTTTTATTCAGTTTTTCTGAACATCTCCCAGATCTCATCATCCTCTGGTGACAGAATTGCCTCACTACTGCCTCTGTCAGCTTTCTGGTAACATCAGCATCAAGACTTCTTAGTAATAAGTGCACAGAGGATACACTACAACCCATGTCCACTGGACAACACAATGCTCTTCACCTTCTCTTCATTCTCAAATACAGTATTCCATTCTCTGATTGTCTGTGTTAGTTCTTCTGCCTTCTCTGCACAACTGTTTACCTGTTAGCAGAACATATTCTGGTTTTAAAGTGTTCTCATCTCATCTTTTTTGTTACCCATTTGCATCCAGAAGCTATAATCACTCAATTATTATTTCCCTCGTTATCATTTCAATAAAGGTTTGCATAGCAAAGCTAAAACCAGAGCACAGCTCTATCTATAAACTTTGGCTCATACTGAGATCTGTCTGTCCTGCGCCAGGAGACTTTCCACATCATTGTGAAAGTTGTCTGAAGAAGCCCCCTAATGGAAGTGACAGAGTTGCTTTTGGTATCTTCCTGTCTGCCCTTGGTTGTTGTACTCTTTGGTCCCTTACTGCATTACTCTCATTTTACACTGGCACAGCTTCATTCAAAAGCACTGGAGTTGCACTGACCTGAAAACTTGTGTAAAATGAAGGGTGAATGAGATGCAAAATTATGATAGAACAGATCAAGGTAAGATACATTCAGAAAGAGCCCTTTTTAAATAAAATTTTAAAAAGAAAAAAAAAAAGAAAAAAAAAAAGAAATCTTTTACTTGCATTCAGCAGATCGGAATTCCTGCATTTTTAGCTGTATCCCATCCCAAGCAAATCAGAACCAGATGGTTCCTGTAAATTCTGCTTTAAAGCCAGGCAAGTTCACATACACCCAACCAAGCTGACATATCTATTTGTGTAGATTTCTCTGTTTAAGGATGACAGATTACAATAATGTAATTACGTACAGGAGAAGCTGCAGGTTTACTGAACAGGAAAAGCAGGAGAAACATAGAATGTTAGAGTGTGTTTGCCACTCGGTCTTGAAGGTTGTCTGCTACTAGAATAGCAGAATATAGCACTTGATGTGGTGGTTACCAGACAGAAGTGATCAGGTCAAAATCAGATGGAATGTCATTGTTCTACTTCTGTTTCATAATTTGAACTTAAATGTGTTAGACTGAAAGAGTGTCCCACTGTACTAGTCATTTGCTGCATCTTTTACTGGTGACTAATTTAGTAGCTTGTTCCTTTCCTCTTGCCTTACTATAAAATTGTTAAGCAGACATAAGTCATGCAAAGCATGCTTGCCTGTCATGTTTGGATTTGGAATGTTGGGGAGTGTTTTGGGTTGGCTAGTTGAGTTTTACTCACGCCTACCATGTGGATCTGTTTGCTTTTCAATCAGAGCTGGGCTCAGTGCCAAGCACACAGAATATCCAAGTATATCTCAACTTACAGACCTCTTGTACACTTGAAACGTAAGCTGGTGTCATAGAATTTGTGCTGGTCTTGGGGAAGCACTTGCTTTGATGGCCTCCTTTTCAGTGAGTTCATTGTGCCCTTGTCAAACATAGCTCCACACTTAAATCCCTCAAGTTCACTCATACTCCAGAAGCTTAGTTCTTCACATCATGCCCCAGATTCATAGTTCAAAACACTAGTATTTAGATCAGAACCGATATTCATTCAGCTGGCACAAGTATGCTGCATGCCAGGAAAATATATCCTTCAAAGATCTTTGGTACTCAGCAAGGCAAAGAAGAGGGACTGCAAGCAAGTGCTCTTTCATTTCTAGTAGGAGGCTAAGGTCCAAGATCTTATCAGGAACATTCAGGAAAAGAGTGATTTACATAAGTGGCAATTTTTTCTCAGCACTTTAGTGCCAACTGCCAGGGCTCACATGATGCTGCAGATGTTCCAGTGTGGTCCTTTACTGAGGACACGTTAATGATTGCTGTTATTTAAACAAGAGTAAGTTCATTGATGTAGTACATAGAATTTCATGTGGCTGAGCAAACTGCTCAGATTAATTTTGCTTATGTGGATGTGGGAGAAGTTTCATGAGCTTTCATGCACAAGATTGAAATGTCTTTGCCTGTGTTATTAGGGCCAGTTGAGAGATGCTTGTATCAAAGGGATGATCTGAAAGACAGATGTACAGGCTTTGCTTCTCTGGCAGAGGTATGAAGATACTGGGTGAATTTGTGTCTTAGTCCAGCTGCAGGGAGGGCTGCCTAGAATGAATTTCTGTCAGGGTTGTTTAGAATATAGAAAGAGCATTGCAACAAATAATATTTTCCCTGCTTTGAGAGAAATTTATATTGAATATTTTCCCTCTTTGCAAGCTTCAGTCAGCAAAAAGTAGTTGCTTCAGCTCACTGAGAGGTAAGCTGGACATTTGTTTTGTTCTAGGTTTATTACTACGCCTAACTCCAGCCCAGTCATTTTTCAGAGTGTTTAGATAAGGGTTAGCTCTTATAAATCATCAATATTTTAAGAATAAACCAGACATTGACATATTTGAGTATTAAGACCAGGACTGTCTAAGCTTTTAGTAGGTGCAGATCATATTGCTTTGTGAGATTGCATTCAAAGCTCACAGGAACAGCCATTCCCCAGTACATGGCTAAAAGGCACCAAAAGGAAATATGAGTCTGTTGCATGACCTGACAAGTATGGACATTTTGTGACCAGACATATTTGTACATCAGCAATGCCATCATCTCAGTAATGTAATGCAGCAAAGGGATGTGGTGCCATCAGGCAAGCTACCCTCAGAAGCAGCACTCCAGAAAAGCTCTTGCCTTCCATTCTGCTTTTTCACATCCAAAGTCCAACTAAGAAAATAGGCTGAAAGATCAGATTAGGGTCTGAAATAAGTTTTTCTGTTGTCTGTACTTAGGTTAATGACTATAAAATGAGGAACCTCTGAATTGTAATAATGGTATTATGAATGGATTTTGAGATGATCTCATTGCTGTCATCTTCTAGGAGGATGTCTGTTTTTCGTCTTACCTAATATGTTTTTTTACTTTTATCAGTTGAAGTAGAATAAACCAGCAAGAGCACTAATGAAAGCCTCTCCTGCATGGCTGCTTCTGAGACCTGTGGTGAATTATCTGTTCCTTAGTCTTTTGGGATAGATCTGATGCAGACTGTGGAAGAATGACAAAATAGAGACAGTTGTCATGGCTGGCTGGTTTCCTTTGGGCTGAGTGAGATGAGAGGCACCCATGAGAATTCAGCACCTCCAGAGTGCTACAGGGTGATCATCTCTTGTGAAGCATTGACACTGTGTGTACTGGAGGGTAGGGAATGGAAAAGCTCTGTGTACAGGTCTGGCCACAGGCATGAACAGCTCAGGCAGAGGGGTTGGACTAGATGATCTTCTAGGTCCCTTCCAACCCCTAATATATATGAATCTATGAATCTATGAACAGGGAAAGTAATTTCTCCATTCACTGCTCAGACAGCACCCCCCAAACTGTCACAGCTCACGTTGGGATGCTAAGGAGAAAAAAAAAGATCCCATTTGAAGATTAAACAGTCCTTTTATTTAAACAAACACACTGCTTATGTAACAGCTCTCTTCATGGCAAAGCACAGCTGGAGCCTGGAACGTGCTGTTTACAGAAATAGCACCTCACAGGCAGCAGGGTCAGTTGCAGCAACTGGCACTGCAGGTGATGGGCATGGAGGGCTCGGATGCCATGGTGGCCAGACACACGTTTATGGGGCTGCCAGTGCCCACCACTGAGCCAGTGCTCACCAGACAGGTGATCAGACACAGCATGGAGGTGACCACAGCAGGGATTTCAAGGTCTGGCAAGAGTAGAGGGGAGTGTGACTTCAGAGACTTGGCGTGATGAGGCAAAACAGGAGGTAGAGAAGACAGAAGTGGTAAAAGTCAGGAAGTTTTTAACACTGAGTTGAATGTAATTATATTTTCATGCACAGGAGAAAGGCTGCTGAGTAACCTTGCTCTTTTCTTTCTTGAAACCACTGGCTAATAAACACACATGCAAAGACACACACTCCCACCCACACTAACATGCAATTGCACAAAATGAGGAAAATTGCCCAGCTTTCTTCTGAAATATTCAAGGTTTGACACAGTGAGCTCTGACTGGAACAGTGTTAACTAAAGCTGGGTGCGTGGCAGTCAACTGATGGCATCTGCTCTCCAGCACGTTCATTTTCACTTCTTTCCTTGAGACAGTTTGTAAGTTTTGTGTGTGTTACTAGGAAAAAATAGAGCCACAGCTTTTTTTAAAGTGTCTAATTGTTTTCATAATATGCTCATAGAATCACAGAATGTATTGGGTTGGAAGGGACCTCCAGAGGTCATCACCAACCCCCCTGCAATAAGCATGAACATCTCTAACTACATTTTGCTCGATTTGGAGTGAAAAAATAGACTTAAGGACTGTTTTCTGTTGTTTACCACAAGCTCAAGGTTCATACTTAGCCATTATATGAATGATGAAACAAAGTTATAAATATTCATTACTTAGTGGAATCAATTTTTTTATTTTTTTTTAAACACATCTTTCTACACAAAGCATTTGTAAATCCCCATCCGTGGTATTTATGTTCCCACATCAAAATTCCTCATTTGCAGCCAACCAAGTATCTTAGGCTTAGATCATCCTCCTACATGTGATGGAGTCACGATGCTGTCACAGACTTCACAGCCATTTCTGTAAAATATGATGTTAAGGAAGACTGAGTTCATTGTACTATACATATGTAAATGCCTCTCTTTCAGTAGTCTCAGGGGAAAAAAGATGCCAGAAAGAATTCCCAACCAGCGTACTTATTAATTGTCACCATCTTTCCTGGGACAGTCAAGTGCATTCATACAAAGAAGCACGTTAAGAATCAAGGAGCCTGCATAGAGAAAACGAGGGCATTTGAGTGAGACTTAAGGAAGTCACATGGTAAATTGTAATAATCTAACTGAAATCTAGAAAATTCATAGATTCATAGATATTAGGGGTTGGAAGGGATCTAGAAGATCATCTAGTCCAACCCCCCTGCCCGAGCAGGA
>JAOEGS010002765.1:147266-163245 GCA_025447755.1 Corythornis vintsioides | reverse complement strand
CCAGCTCTCTCAGCCTCTCCTCATAAGGGAGATGCTCCATTCCCCTAATCATCTTGGTGGCCCTGCGCTGGACTCTCACGTTCTTTCCTTGTTTGTCTCTGTATTGAGGTAGTGATGCAGCTCCTCTGGCTTCAGCCAGACACTAAAGATTTACAGCAGGCTACAGAAGATCAAACTGCTGCACAAGTTCTTTGTTATCAATATACTCCTACCATGGCATAGCTACAGTGAACGTGTTGCTCCTCTGTAGTTCACACTCCTTTCTGTTTTAGAAGTGATGGGGACTGGTTTTCACAGAGCACAATTAATTGATTGATGATCCTGTGTGTTTATGTGTTTGTGTGTATGAAGACATTCTGAGCTCAAATCTGGCTGTGGATAAGAAATCCACAGTATGACTAAATGATTGGAATGAAGTTTTGTAAATAAATTGTCTGGGCAGAGGCACAGCTCACATGGATGCTTCTGTACAAAGGAACTCCACTGGAAACCCCTGTGTGTGCTTGAAGTGGATGACCCCTGTCTTTGACTGGCATCTGCCCACATTTGAAACAATCAGAACTATACAAAAATAATCATTTTGTGAATCAAAACAGGTAATTCACCAAACTCCCAGCTACATGCTGTAATAGAGGGATGCAAGTCAATGACTGATGACACATCAATGACTGACTACACAGCATGACTTGAAGGAGATTGCCAATCCCACCTTTCATTTAGGGACCGGAGTTCTTTCTGCTGCCGAGGCACGGCTGCTCACAAGAAATGAAATGCTGTTTGCTTGTATAATTTCTGCCTGTGCAGTTCTTGGTCATTATGTGCTGCTTCTCTCCTCTGTTGAGGCTTCTAAATGAGTTGATATGACCTTAATGAAAGCATGGAAAGTGTGGTTAATGCTGCTGGACTCCATATTTAAAAACATTTTTTGAAATCAAAATGAGTATCAGTAAAATATTCTCCTGTGGTTCGTAGCTCCAATAACCAGTACAATGACTTAATTGGCATTCCTTTGCAGTGCTTGGATCTTTGCCAGTTAATGACCCATTGCTGCAGTCTGCAAAGGCAAATTACCCCTTCTGTCCAGCTCTTCAAGCTGATGGACTTTTGCCCAAGTAATGGCTGCAGGCTCCTATTCTCAGCTGGCGCGGACCCCAGCATGACCATAAACATCCCTGAGAGGATCATAATATGATATATTGGACAGATTCTGATACGCCTCACTGTAATACACTGCCAGGCAATTCTGCTGAGGTCAGGGACTTCAGCAGTGGCAAAGCTGAAAGAAGAAACTGGTCCTGATGCTGTTGCTTTCTCAAGTAATGAAGCACTTGCAGCCTATTAGCTACCCTTTCAAACGTTCAAAATAGTTTGTGTGGGGCTTGTTTTTGTTGTTGTCCTGGTTTTAAATGGTTGCACTTCCTCTTTCTCCTACAGGATTTTCCATTCTTCAGGCAATTATGGAAGCAGCAGTACAGAACAACTGGCAGGTGACAGCCAGATCGGTAGGAAGCATAAAGGATGTTCAAGAGTTCAGAAGAATCATAGAGGAGATGGACAGGAGGCAAGAAAAAAGATACTTAATTGACTGTGAAGTGGAAAGAATCAACACCATTTTGGAACAGGTACATGCTTTTCAGAAATCATGATCTCTCTGTGACAGGCATCGTTAGTGTTTCCACATCTGTCTGGTTTTGAAATTAATTAAACATCCATTGAAAGGTGAGTCCCCCAACTGGCCAGTTACCTAGGAAAATGAAAATGCCTCAGTGATGCTCATAGTTGGTGGCAGCACTTACATGTAGCCTACCAGGAAAGGAAATGTCTCTGATATTTTTTCCCAAATGTAAATAATGAACTATTTTTAAGTAGGTTAAGAACCTAAAACCTCAGCTGCCAGAGTAGCATTACTGGCATCAGGGCTACTGGTAGGGATTGGGAGACAGGTGCAGTTTATTAAGTGGAACATCAAACAAGAGCTAAAAAGCCAGTGAAGTAGTTTTGAATCATCTCAAAGAATTCCCAAATGGAAATACTGCTAATGAAAAATTCAGCTGGTAGTCCAAACAGCTCATTAACACTTTTTGGTACATAAAACCTTTCCCTCTGCACAACCAGTGCTCTTGACAGGCTTAAATTGTGGTTCACAGAATCTGAACACCTTTATTGGGGAAGATGCACTTTTGGGCAACTGTTTTGCTGCTGTGTGGCTTTCCCAGTGTTTGCTTTGCCCCAGAAGGATGACCATACCCTCTGGCCATCCCAGAATGCCTGTGCTGTGCAGTGTGCTTGAAGAGGTGTAGCAATAGATACACATTACAGGGTGCAGGGGGAGGACAGTTCCTGGCTGCCTGGGCTCACAGCAAAGCTGGTGTTGGTATGGAACCAAATCCATGCTGCTTGTTTATTCATAGGCATGTGGGAATTCACTTATGTTCAAACTGAAAAACCCTCCAAATATTGCCACTTCATAAATTTAACTGTGGGTTTATAGTATGGAATAAATAAAAGAAACATTTAAATTTCATGAAGCATTAACATACCTCTTAGAAACGCTCTATTGTAAACTAGGAGCAAACTGACCTCACTGCCATAAGCCCTGGGAAATGCAAAAGCTGTATTCTCTGAGCTCCTTCTCAAAAGCTTTGGTCCATGTCAAGCCTGGAGGGATGTCACTGAGGGCCAGTCTGTGGGGACAGAATCACTGTGGTCACAGCCAAGTCCCATCAATGCTGGTTGAGGAGAGCATCAGGAAGGAAAGATGTGCTTCAGAGAACATAGCACAAGCAGATGCTGGGCTGTAGCTCTGACAGTGTTATATTTTACACTGTATATTTAGTCAATATGGTGAGTGCTTTCTTTAGGGAAATTCATCCAGCAAAGTGTAAGAAACTTCATTTTTTTTTTATTATTTTTTTTTCCATTTGCTCATGTTCTTGCAGAAGCTGGAAAACACCAACTGTCCACTCCTCTGCAAGTGCTTCAGGAGAGCATTCAGCCAAGCTTAAATAGCTCTTTAGGCCCACTCTTGGCTGGGGAACAGGCTTTGTGGTTGATCTTTCTAACTCCATTTACATTTGGTTTTCTCTTTTACTTCTGCTGTGCAAGTGAGAGAAAAAAACTAATCATCCCAGTGCCTAAACTGAAAGCTGGATGCTGGGCAAACCCAAGCAACTCTTTTCTTCTGCAAGCATTCTATATTTAAACCTAGGGAAGCTCTAATTTCATTAGGTGTTTGATTCAGCTTTCTGTCAATGTGATTAACATCTGTGTAATTAAAGACATGCCACTGGGTCTCCAGGTCTCCTCCAACTCTATGGTGCACTGTAGAGTGCTTACACTTTTGCCTGATTAGAGCCCTTCTCTTATCAGTACTGTGTTGTATACAACACCTCAGTAGTGTTAAATGATTCTTTTTCTGGATTATGCCCCTGTCCATCTATGGAACTTTGTTTACACAAAATTATTATGTTTCTATTAAGTCTTTAACCTAACTTATCTCAATTCTAAAACATCTTAAAGTTCTTTGGCAGTTGGATATTAGGACTGTACCAACCAGTTTTAGCCAATCAGTTGAATGCTCTCAGTCCAGTATTTTGCAAACAAAACCTGCAGACATTTTCACACATACTAGGTCATATTGACCTATTGATGTAATATGATGATTTCTGCTTAATTTCATTGAAGATATTAATGAGCAAAAGTGCTTGAATTTGCAGTATCAAAAAAAAAAAATAGAACTTTTTCTTTAGGAAAGTAAGCTTGGTGGTAGAGCAAACTAAACATACCTTCTTTAGTGCCTTCTCTAGTACTAATAATGTCTTTTAGCAATCTAACAAGAGGAGTCTGGTTATGCAGCAGGTTTTTATGAGTGTTGTCCCATTTATTTTACTGGAACCATTCACTTGACAAAGAAATGCTCAAGCAGATCCCAGGGCAGTGCCTCTGATGCTAAAAATAGCTTCTGGCAGCAGTTTCTTGAGTGTTTTTTATCTGATATTGAAAAGCAATGATTTAAGTTTCTGCAGGGGAAGTCAATAATGGTGGACCTCAGGTTGACAGCTGAACAATTTATGGGTTTAAAATTTTCTTTCAATTTCCTTTGCTTACCTTGGTATCTTCTCATAGAGCAGTTTAAAAACCTCCCAAATATGTGTGGCACTGAAATCCAGCCAGACAGGTCACTCACAGGAGTAGTGAGTTGTCTTCTTTTTAGCCAGCTCTGTGTGCTGATTGCATACCATGGAGAGGAAAGGTAACTCTGGATTTGCATATTTCAAATCTACCTTTTTACTGCTGTTTAGAAAGTCTAATTGGTGCTTTGTGTGGATTCAAGAAAGTCAGCTAAGAGGCAGTGACATCTGAGCACGTTAACAAGCTGACTGCACAACTGGGGGTGGCTTTGAGGAGCTTTTTCCCAGGGAGAGCAAAGGGGAGCCAAGACTCTCTACCTGTTATGGCAGAATACTGATGGACAGACTGTTCCATAGAGGGTTGGCAGAGCCTGCCTCAGCCCAGCTGCCTTTCCATCCCTCTCTCTTTTTTGACCTTCTCAGGAGTGCATCTGCAAAGGTCAACCCACCCATCACCTTCTGGGAGTGATGCCTCCCTCTGGAGAGGGGAATTACTGTGGTCACTGTGGGGATGTGTGGCACCTGTCATTTCATTGTGTCAGGGACAACAGCAGCATTTGCCAGTGACCCTGGGTTTAAATAGGCTTAAATAGGACTTATTCAAGCAATAAACAGACTGTAAACCACTAAACAGTCCACACACGTGCTGGGTCTGCTATCAGACTTTCGGGCTCTTGGCCAGGCCATTCAGCAGGCTTGTCAGTTCACTGCTCTAGAAACCACATATCATGGCTTTGTGTTAGTGCTTGGATTAAATCACAGCGACCTCTTCTCCTGTATCAGGCTGGTCAGTGTGTGCAGTTCTCTTCCTTTGATGCTTTTTTCAGCCAGTTCAAGCCAGGACATACCTCTCTCTTCCAAAAGAGTAGGTCGATCTAAAGGCAGTTACGCATCTGAGGATTTTCTTCAGAGGCTTCATGTTCTGCTGGAAGTTTCTGTACCTTCCTCCAGCAACACAGAGACATGTGAGTCAGTGACCTTGAGTATTTCACACATCTTTACCATCTGGCACATCTGTATGCCCCTGTGTTTCCAAATCTGAAACCTGTCATGTGAAGTTTTTCTCAGGGGTGGCTGGAGAAAGGATCTCTCCCATCTGTCTCCCCCTGGTATGCAAATGTAAGGCAGGGAAAAGAGGACATCTCAGCTCCTGCTCTGCCCAAGTAGCCTGCTTTGTGTCAGCTTTAATCCTGCAGTGTATCTGATTTCACTCTTCTTCCAGGGAACCTTATGATGGGCCACATATTGTGTAGTAGAGGTGGATACCCTGCCCAAACCACCTCTGTCTCTAAAGCTGCAGAGTAAAGGGAAGCAGAGAGATTAATAGTCATTCTGTAAGTTATCATCTGTTCACCTACCCTATAGTTCTGTAGCCACTGAGCATGTGGATCCATATCCCTCCTTGCACAGCAAAACTATATCCAATTTAATCATCTAGTGGCCTCTCAAGCATACAGATAGCAGCACTTCTGTCATGCAAAATGCATAAGCTCCCCACACTTCTTGTCCCTTGATGCTAAAATATTCCAGTATTCCTTCACAGATAGATATAAAATTGTGTGTCTCATAAACAGAAGAACATTTTCTTCTGAGAACTAACAGTAAGCTTTAGCCTGTTCAACCGTGTATTGAGAGACATGTTTTTGAGTTAAGAAATATGTTTTTTCTTATTCCCAAGATAACAAGCAGTATTTCAGACTAGAGTGGCTTTATGTCCATTTAGAAGAAAATCTCCAGAGGGAAAATAAGGAGAAAGAAACTCCATTCAGGATCAAAATGGTGAAACTTTACAAAAGACCTGTTTATTCCAGAGACTGCATGCTTTTATCAACAGGGTGTTATCTCCAAGCACAGCTGTACAGGTTGGGCTCCAAGGCAATGTCTGTATTGAGTGGAGGCATCTCACAAAGCAGAAGCAATATTAGAGTGGAGAATGCAGTTCCCAAAATTTTACAGTGACAAACTGTGAAGGAAACTTGAAGTTGAGCATCGGTAGGATTAAGAAGGGTCATCTGAGTGACTGAACCCTCTCCAGGTTGTGACTTGACCTTTGTGTCTGAAATTTTGAGATTAGGAAGATGGTCTGCAGGTTTTCAGTACAGCCACAGCTGCATCCATCTGCAGGGCTGTTAGATCTCAGAGGAGTCTGCTCCCTGCACAACAGCTTTCACATTTGGGGTGTCAGTATAGTGTTGACCAATAAACATTAAAACCAGCAAGAATAAGAAAAAATGTAAGTCAAAAAACCAACACTGTCAGGTAATCTTCCTTATTTCTGTGTTGCACTGTAGACAGATACTCTGGTGTGGGTTTGCCCATGTCCTCTGTAGCAGTTAAAAAGATGATCACTGCCTATAAACACGGGGTGCTTGGAGGAGCAGAACTATGGGTAGTTGCAGCCTCTGCTTTGTTAGGAACTCCAGCAATGGGGTCCTCTGAAGGTTCTGTGCTGCAGGAAGAGCAGCCTCCAGAGCAGTGTGTCCCAGCCCTGTTCTCAGGGCTCAGTGCCACAGCTGTGTCACAGGCCAGTGTGGATCTGTGCACAGAAGAGAAGGGGTTCCTGAAGAGAGTATCTGATATGTACAGTGTTGTGTAACATCACTCAGGAACTGGTACAGTTCATTTTTACATTTCCAATGAACTAGAAAATGAAAATTCAGGACATTTCTTCATTAGGTGCCCATGAGTATTGGTGAAACCAACATCTAAAGCAGAATGAAAGGTCACTTCTTCACATCCAGATAATTTCAGCAGCTCACAGGTCTGTATGGGCGTGTGAGGGGAAAAGGGGAATTACTCAGGTCAGTCACCTCAGAGACTGTAGCTAGCAGAAGGTGCATGTCAAAAGTGACAGATGTATCTGCCCTTAAAGGCCTGCTCCTATCAGCTGTAAAATTAATAAAGGCTGGAGGTGGATTGCTAAAGCAGAGAGAAGTAACATCTGGGGTTAATCTACCCCACGTAGAGCACGATTCACACATACCCAAGGAGGGAATTTCTACCTTGTAAATAGCAATATCTGTCTCTCCAAAGCCATCACCCAGACTTCATAAAGCAAGGCAGGTTCCAACTGACAGGAATTTAACAGCAGATTAGTCATCCTGCAGAGTGACTGAGGCAGTGGCACACGAAGCTTAAAAGTGTTCAAAAGAATTAAAGCACAGTTTTGAATGTATCTGATCAGTAATATAATTATTCATGCAAAATGTCTCACCCTAACTGTGCAAGCTGCTGTATGGAGCAGGCCACTGCCAGGCAGCTCTGGTTTCCTCTGCCAGGGGCACATGAACCTGAAGTCACCATGAGAGTTTTTATTTTGCTGTGATAGTAGCAATTATGCCTTTTACATTTGGTGGTAATTCATGGGATATAAACACACACCAGTTCACACACATGCATCTGCTTTTGAGATCTTGCACAGCTTTACCATAACACTTGTAGGAAGTTTTTATGCAGTCCCAGGCATATTTATATGGCAGCTTCTGCATTGCCATTAAATGTACAGAGAGCCAAAGTCTTTGCTCAGAGTCAACCATTATCCTGAACGTTATCCTGGAGACAGTGTTTAAATTGATACCATTGTGCTCATCCCCAGCCTATATGTGCTTTGAACTCCAGCTAACAGGGAGCTGTAAAAGCACAATTTGCTGCAGAGTTCTCTTCTCTTTGCAGCTTTTCAGCACAGGGGTTCTGTGTTTGCCCTGAGAAAACCCCCCTGAGGGTCCTGCTCATTATGGAGCCTGTGTCCACATGGGATGGGCTGCTCCTGCAGCTGGCCCTGCTTGGTACCCTTGTTGACAGTCTGGGTGAATTTGCCCCCAGGGGCCATTTGCAGAGCCTCTGGCTCCTGCTTTCAATGTACTGTGGAAGCCAAAGTACACACTGATGCTGCTCCTGCCATACCTGGACTGTGGGAGAGGATTTGGCCACTTGTTAGCTCTGTGGTATGCTTCAAAAACATTGACAAGTCTTCCAAAGATCCAGAGTACCTGAGGGAAAGGGAATTTACTTAACATATGATCTCCTAGTTTTTATTTTGTCCCGCTGTATGTGTTCATCTCCCCATCCCTAATAGCTCTGGATATCTTTGTCAACTCTTCTAAGCCCTTGGCTAATTTTAAAATCTCTGGCTCTCACATCTCTTCCAGGTTTTGAAAACCAGTGTTGTATAGAAGTTACTTTGTTACAGTCCAGCATTTAATGTGCTTCTTTCTTCTCTATATAAAGGATAAACCCTTTCATCTTAGCACACATTACCTTAATTTCTGCATCTGTCTCTCAAATAGTTTAATGCTTGAAACTCTGCTTCTAACCAGAGGCTTTCCTTAATTAGTTTCCAAGGCAACCATCTTGGCAACAATTCAGATGAACCAACTGCAGGGAGAGGAAGGAAACACACTATCAAAATGAATAGTAATAGCACAATACCACTGTGCAAACAGGCGTTGTACATCAGCAGAGACAGCATGATAGTTCTGCTGCCTCCTCAGTTCATTTGCCAGGGAAGTCCTGAGTGGGTGAAAGAGAAGCTGCACAGGAGTGAGTGTCTCTCTTTCCATGGCTGGCATGAGGTTGATATATCTGTGGGGGGAGAACCCGTGGTGCCTGTCAGGCCCCTGGGCAGCAGGGTGTTGCCAGGGGTGTTCCATGGAGCCTCTTCCCCCAGAGAGGCTTTTGGAGCAGGCATCACCCCAGCAGGTTCTTTTGGGCTGGGTGCTGGCAGTGCAAGGTGTGGGAAAGCAGCTGATACCTACAGCCTTGCAGGGGGAGGGCCCTAAGGATGAGGTCCCCAGGTGTGACCCAGAGCTCCGGTGCTTTTTCTCTGGCCTGCAGATAGATGGGTTTGGATTGGGCCATAATATGGCAAAAGCATCCCAGTGTGAAGCACTCTGCTTGTGATTACATAGTGATATGTGATCCCCCTCTCTTACCCCACCTTCATACCAGTGCAGTTCCACTGGCCTCTGTGGAGCAGATTAAAGCTGCCAGGGGCAGCCTGGCTTAAATTTAGAAAGTATCAAACCCTAGAAGTCACCAACTAAACCTCAAATACAAACTCATCCCACAGGATCCAACCAGTAAGATGGAAAACAGCCTAACAATTTTAGGGAAGTTAATGTTCCCAGGCTTAAAAAAAAAGCCTTTGTTGCTAAATTAAGTTTATTTGTGCCACACCACGGGCATGCATGTGTAGGTATAATGGTGTATATGCTACTGGAAGATCATTCTTCCCAATTGTGTAATGAGTAAAATTATCAACCATATGCATAGACCCTTAAATATACCCTGAGTATCTTCTATCCTGGGAGAGTGCATGTAAAGAATCAGAAAAGAAAAATATTGCTGTAACTTTATTACCTCCTATGAGTAAAACAGCCTCCCCTGCTGCATACACTATGTCTAGTAAAAATAAATTAACTCTTGGTAATCTCTTTCAGTTCATGGTTTATGCACAAAGTTATACAGGGAAGAGAGGCAGAATAAACCTTTCAGTCTCCTTCAAAGCATTGAAAAGAGAAAACTGAATGCATTTCTGGTCAAAATAAAATTCCAATTATAATAGAAAATACGAGAAAAACTAACCTTGTTTTTTCTAGAAGAGGTTGCAATCACTTTTGTTTCCTTGGGTTTCTTTTTTACTTAATTTCATAGGGCATTTAAAAAGGAAAGGAAATGCTCAAAAGGAAAAAAAAAAAAAAGAATGGCTACTATTCAGTATTTTTTGGTCTGCTTGAAGGCAGTGCTCTGCAGTACAAAACCCCTTCCAAAAGATTCTCATGTGAGCATTGGGACTGAATTACTGCGACACTTCTGGGTTATATCTAAATAACAGTTTGAAGTGATCCTGACATGCAGAAATGGTTTATATAAGCAGAATTTTGTTTCCAAGGACTCTTGTTCAATTCCAGGGAATAATATTGGGATTTTACTATTACATGCTGATAGGAGGTGTGGAGAAAATGGGAAATTTATCTATTTTTTACATGTAAACTGTGTGCCTCACTTTACCTAATTTCTTCCCCTCATCCCCCAATGGATATACATCCTCTTTTATTTTGAGCAGCTGAGAGTTGAGCTTCATTTACCCTGTGGGATATGAGAAGAAGAAATGAGCCCTGTTTATGTTTGTCTGTGATTGCAAGTGTGTACTCTCAAGAATGTTCAACATACAGCTTCCCAGCATTGAAAGCCAAAAGGGACAGTGAGAAATCAGCTCCTGTGGCTGGGGGATTGGGCACACAGTGCAAAGGTCACTGAAGAACTGCTTGAGTATGGTGTGGATAAACCTTCAAACTGGGTGACAGTGCTGAAGGATTTGTGGTCCCTGCAGAAGGTTTGGAAAACTAAGAATAAATATAAGATTAGTATTATTAGTAGTCTTTGTGAAGGTCACTTCAGGTGCTGTGAAACTTGGCAAGGGATGCTGGTCTGGAAGTCAGTTTTGATGGGCTGATTTTGATGGACCTGGTGTGGACATGTAGGTCTGCAGTGGGAATATCCACAGCTGCCAAGAAGCAGGGAGGCAGTGTGAGTAGAGTGTGTGAAGTTGGAAATGGAGATGTTATGGTGATGGGACAGGAGCTGGTTGCACTGTAGATCCAAAGAAATAACTCTAGCAGTGCAGCCAGGGGCAGGTTTCTGAGCTAAAAAGGATTGACTAATACTGGTGGCTTTTGTAAAGGTGGTTGTGTGTCAGTGAAAAGCATGTGGTAGTTACTGAGAAGCTGACCCATCTGAGCAGCTAACATAAATTCCTGTTCTTTTGGGCTCTCCAGAGTATCACAGCAGAGATAGCAGCAGTATCTATTCACTCCCAGGTTATCAAAACCTCAGGGCTCTTCTCAAGAGCTGCTGAACTGAGACTTAAGCAGCAAATGTATTTCCACAGGGCCTTAAGTGTCACTCATCCACGACACCCTTGATGGGGTGAGAGGCAATGTAGATGAATATTTCAGAATTTATCAGGAAGAGTACAGCACAGATCTTTCTCTGTGTACCCTTCCTATCAGCTAATAGGAATTTCAGCTTCCCTGGACAAGATCTTTGGAAGATCCACGTAGAGGAACAGCAGTTGCAAAGTTCCAGATATACTAATAAACTAGTTTTCTTCAAAGAAGGTATTCAAGCTTTGTTGACAACAGTGCACGGGAGAGGTTTAGATCCAAGTAATTTTTAAACATCATGTCCAACATTTGTGTCAGATCAGAGACCATAACCCAAATGTCTTGATGTCTTTATGGTTGCTGACCTGAGAAGGGTTATAGCCAAAAAAAGGGAGGAAGAGAGAGCACTGAAACAGCAGATCTAGAAGATGAAACCAATGGGCAGGTTTGTCAGTGTCAGAATTAAAGCAATTTTGGCACTCAGTACAGAAAGTTCACAGTGATTTCAAATTTCATGTACACGTTTGTTTTTCAGTTGTTTTCTGTGTGATCTGAAGCCTTTATGTGAAATTTCAGGTGAGTTTTGAATTTAAGGGAATTTTGAATTTAAGTTCACAGAGTCTTGAGAAAGTATTGGAACCTCTGTGAAATTATGTTAGATGTAAAGTCACTCCATTATGAATATTTTTCAAGGGAGGATATTTCTCAAAGAATATACTAGAACTGCAAAAAACAATTAAAATATGATCTCCTTCCTAAAATGACCTTTGTGTGGAAAGCACTGTTACAGAGTAACATATTTAACTAAGTCATTTACTTCTATAAATACAAGTACAAAAATTCCTCCAGAACACAGTGGCTTTTTACTTTATTAATCTCAAGAAGCTAAAGAATTCACTAATTAAAAATTTCTATAGCACATCTCTTCAAGAAAGCTCTCTGGGAACAAGTATCTTCTCTTGAGAATATCCTGGCGAAATAAGGGGCAAACATCTCGGCCATTTTGAGTATCCCTTTCATGTGCTGCAGAGAATTTCTGTTCTGATTGTAACAATCCCCCATATCCGATCTTGTTTTTAGTGAAATAGCTTCAAGTGATGAAGGGTAGCTGAAGTTTTGATTGGTTTTGACATGAAGGTCTTTGTGTTGAAGGACATGACTTGTGAAGAGAGATGCAGTCCTGAGAGAAAAAACACTGCTCTCATCTGTCTTAACAAAGAAGAGATTTTCATATAAAGAAAAGGGGTTTTTTTAATTAATTTTATTTGGCATCAACAGTAAATAATTGTGATTATGAATATCCATTACTAGGGATCATTAAACTCTTCATCTCAATGTCCTTTCTGTGCCTAGGGATTAGTTAATCTCACATTATTTCTAAGTCGTACCAAGGAAAATGAATTTAGAAAAATTGTTTCAGGGCACAGAAAATTCACAGAAAAACTTTTCATCACACTGAAAGAAATTAGGAGAAAGTATCATGCCCTCAGAACCTACATTGAAGTTTATAATTCTTTCCCTAAGTAATTTCTAATGTTAGCCTTTTATGAACAAATTAAATGTGTATTCCACTACACAAGCTTCAATCCACAAATGTCAGGTTAGTTATGGGAAAAGAAAGTTTAGCCATATGGAGGGAGAATGAAGTACACTGCAGCTTTCAGATGTTGCATTTAATTACCCTCCAAGGACTAACATGCACAACCATCATCTATCTGGGGGTGGCCTAAAAATAAAATTTCACTCTTGATGTGAGAGAGGCAAGGGAGAGAATGGGACAAGGAGGGAGCTAGAGGGGGAAAAACTTCAATAAAATACTTCAGAGGCATCTCAGATCCCTGCTTCCTTCCTGTGAATTTTTGTCCCCTTCTTCTAAGAGATTCCTGCTCTCTAGGAGATTATCTCCCATAAGCAATACATTGCAGAAGAGCCAAAAGCTGTTTGCAGAATGTTTTATGAGCTCAAACAAATGATGTTGATACAGTGCTATAGAGAAAAGTAGGATTTTGGTTATGAGTTGTAGTCACAAATGTTTAAGTTGGCAGTTGAGTGGAAGACAAATTCCTAGGTCCATATACTGCACAAAAATACAAAATTCAGCAATTGGGATTTGGAACATTCCCTAAAGGACATGAAGCCTCTGAAATGGTGGATGAATTAATCTCAACTGTATATGCAGTTATTTTTATCTGCAACTAATAATACGTGTGTGGAATCTTCATCTTAATATTTAATACAGTCTTCATTTAATATTTAACTCAAATTTAATACAGTACTCATTCTTCATAGAAATGAAATAATTGTTTACTGCATATTTTACAGCATCACAATCCCTGGTGGCCAGATTCCCATCCCATTAATACTAAGTGAAGAACTAAATCACCTTCCCGGGGCTTTCACTACAGTTACAGTCATGAGGTTTTGACCCTTTGTATAGGGAAGCTGCTTCTACAGACCATGGAAATGGCTTTATTTCTGGGGAATCCAAGGCAGGACAAGTATCCCCTGTTTGGCTCTGACCAACACTAGCTGGGATGTGTTTTCTGCCACTGCAGGATTGCAGTTCCTTTGGAACCTCATAGGTGCTGGTGGTGTTGGTGTGATTGAAAGAGACAAAATCATGACACCAAAAATAGGTATTTTTAATATTTGCCAAGGGAAGATCAAGTCTTGTGTAGTGTTTGTCCTGCAAGCCAACTTGGATCTGCAGGAGCACGTGTGTAAACTGGAAAACAGGGAAGTGGGCTCTGAAAACTTCTGCTGATGCTACAAGGGGTCTTATTTTTACAGTGGCATCTGGTTAGATGAGGCAAATCCTCTTCAAATTTCAAGAGAGCTTTTATTTTCTGTTCTCCACCTGTTTATCCCGCTCCTATCTGGAAAATTTACATGACAAGGGGTGATCTGTGCAAAGTAAACACAGTGAGGAATGATTGTGTCTGGCTGTCAAATGCTATTGCACCTTTGCTCACATGCTAAGGCTGTAGAAGGTAAATACATGGCTGTTAACAGCTCACTGACCGCAGGGAGCTGAAGTGCAGAGGCCAAAAGCCCCGTGGGCAGCTCCCTGCTGAGGAGACACACAGGCCAGGGACAGGATTCTGTTTTTCAGCTGAAAGGGCTTCTTCAGTTTCTCCTTTTCTTGAGTGGTAGCAAGAGAACTGAGATGCAGCAGTGCATTGCAGATGCCACTCAAGATAAGCTAAATATTCCTGCTAACACTGACAAGAACTTTTTGGGCTTTGACTTCAGCTTTTAGTGAACTAATTGGATTGTCACCCTGATACTCTGGTCCTCTCCTTTCTTGAGTGTGCCCTGAAGACTAAATTAGCCAGTGCCACTAGTCCAATAAGGTGCAGCATCACAGGGTGCAACCTTTCAATCGTTCTATCTCATATCAGGTAGGAGCTGCTGAGATTTGAGATAAGCTGTAAGCAGCTCCATCCTCAGAACAGAAATGCTGTTGCTTGGAATAGGAACTAGAAAACACCTGACCTGATAGCCAGGAGGGAGGACTGTGTGCTTCACAAGTTCAGGCTTGCCAGACAGCTGCTGTTGTGCTTGGTATCTGTGCTGTTCCCGTGAAGTGCAGGCCACACAGATAGCTGATCCTGACAATGATGTTGACAGTTTTTTTCAGACCTGAGTCCATTTATCTGTTTTGCTTGTTTGCTGCTGAAAAGAAAGACTCGTGTCATCACTCCTGGCATTTGCACGTTGCTTTGCAGGCAAAGGAGTCTAACTGTTTTGTTATAGCAAAGTTACAGCTCCACTGGAGGTAGCTAAGCTCCCCTGTCCTCAAGCTTACATGTGCACTTAGAAATGTGCAGTAGAAATGGTTGAAGTTAAATGTGGGCTTTCTGCAAAAGTGGAACCCAAATTAATGCACGAATAACCTGAACAAAGACAACAAAATCATTTTTTACTCTGGGATTGTAGGAAATCTCATTTTTTCTTGCTGTCTTTTTAAAACCTCAGAAAGGAGTTCTAGAATTAAACTGCCTCATTGTTCCCAGATACAGTCAAAATGGAAAGACACATTACAGCAGGTCAGATCTCTGCCTGTCATTCCAGTTAAGTGGCATATTTCTGCCACTTGTCAGGTATGAAAAGCACTGTAACAATCTTTAGACCTTCTTTGTGGCAATACTGCCTGTCAGCATCAGTATTCTGTGTTATGGAAAGATCTATCAGACTCATAAAATATCAGGGGTTTGAGCTGTAGATGAGATAGTCTGTACTTTTGTGATCTATTTTTGTTTTTCTTTCTTTTTCCATTTGTTAAACAAAGGATGGTAAAGAACTTGGATTAAACAGACAAATCTGACCAGATGGCAATAGATTGACATGATGGGAAGATGAGCTCCCAACAGGTATTAATTGGACATGGTAGTTTTCTTTTCATCACTGCCAAAATTGTGGTAGCTACTTCTCTAGGTAGAAGTGAGAGCAGATCCTCCTGGCTCATGTTTTTCAATGACTCTTTAAAATCAAAGCCCACAGGAGCAGTGAGGTGGATTCAAAAGCAACTGAACTGCTGGGCTGAGAAGGGTGTGATCAGTAGCACAAAGGCTAGCTGGAGGCTCATTGCTATGTGGAGTACCCTAAGAGTACTGGGACTGATGCTGTTCAGCCTCTCCATTAGTGCTCTGAAGGGCACGGGGTGGAGCATGCTCAGCAAATTTGCAGATGAGATGGAACTGGAGGAGTGTTTGACACAGTGGTCAGAGGGGAACCACATGAAGCTCAGCAAAAGGAAATACAAAGCCCTGCATCTGGGGAAGGATAAACTCATGCACCAGTACAGACTGGGTAGAAGCTTCCTGGCTGGAAAGCAGCTCTGCAGAGAAGGATCTTGGGGTCCTGACAGGCAAGTTGAGCACAAGCCATGTCTATAAATATGTTAAGGGTGAGTGTAGGGAGGATGGAGCCAGACTTTTCTCAATGTCATCCAATGACAGGACG
>JAOEGS010002765.1:83101-147166 GCA_025447755.1 Corythornis vintsioides | reverse complement strand
TCCTGGGTGACTTGGTCTAGGTGACCCTGCTCAGGCAGGGGGGTTGGACTAGATGATCTTCTAGGTCCCTTCCAGCCCCTAATATCTATGAGTCTATGATAAGCCAGCACTGCACTCTCACAGCAAAGAACAGCAACCTAGGCTGCATAGGATTGGCATGGTCAGCAGGTGCATAGAGGTGATCCTGTCCCTCTGGTCAGGCTGCATCTGATGCTCCTGGAGACAGGGACAGGACATGGACATTCCACAGCAAGTGCAGTGAAGGGCCCCAACATGATCAAGGGACTGCAGCATCTGACATACAAGGAAAGGCTGAGAAAACTTGAGTTGTGTAGCCTGGAGGAGAAAGCTTAGGGTGGCTGTTAATAATGTCTGCAAATACCTGATGGGAAGGAATGAAAAGATGAAACTAGACTTTTCTTGGAGAATCTCACTGAATTTCAGTCACAGCAGTGCCCAGTGATGAGGGCATAAAGAGAAATGCAGGAAATTCTGTTTAAACATAAGAAAAATCATTTGCACTGTATGGGTGTGCTGAGTTACCTTCTGGGGTTAGTTATAAAGTTATTTTACTTCCTTTTCACTGTCCTTCCTCTTTGGTGTCTTGCAACCTTTGAGCTACTTCATGAGAGAATCATCAATATTTTTTTAGAAATAGCACGTTTGTGCCAATTCAATAGCAGCCAATTAATCTCCCTAATGCTATCTTCTAAATCTGTAAGAAAAATGTAAAAGGTGAAAAATTGTAGTTGCTTATTTGTTATCACGATGCCTGATGCAGTGGGAACCAAGTTGTCTTGATGCTTTCACTCAAAAAAATAACTTCCCCAGGCAAATGGAAAACTGAAATTGGCAGTGCTGGCTTAATTTCTCAAATCTGGCATATAGGTCTGTACTTCAGCAAGCCTCATGCTGGCCAGCAGCTTTGGTTTTTATTTGAAAACCAGATACATTTTCATCATCTTCCTCTCGATTTTATCTTAATTAATTGGAAATATCCAAAGAGTTAATTAAAAATACAAACTTTACATGATTCTATATCAGACCTGACATTATGATCATTTTATCTACAAGGCAAGAATTACGTGGGATCAGGAGTCTGAATTATTCATTATAGTTTCCTGCCACTTTTTTCCCCCTCATCCTTTGCTCAGTCTAAAATCTTACAAGCTCTTCTTTCAGTCAAGGTGAAAGCAATATTAAGTTGTGGAAGTGAAATTTAGCAAAGACATGTAGCTCTGTGAAATCCTTGTCCTGTAATCCTGGCTTTCTATTCACCACCACTGTTCAATATCCCACTTTCTCTATAAGCTTCACAATATATAAGCAGTTGATGAGATTTATTTGTTACTCTCCTGTTTTCCTTCTTCATAAAAAAAAAGCTTTATCCATCCTTTTGCTCCCCGAGGAGCAACACTGATGTCTGGGATTGTTTCTGCTGGGTTTGCTAATCCAGCAGCTCCATTCAAGATGCTGGACAGTTGGTAGAGGGTGGAAAGTAAGGGAGGAGGAGAGTTGTGTTTTTTAAGATTTAGGACAGCATGTGTAGTGGAATTTAAAAACATTGTTAAGATCCAATTAAATAATTAAGAACTAACATGGTTGATTGTAACAATCATCTAACATGGTAGAAATGCTGGCAGGTTGCTTCTGAAAGATGCATTATGAATTAAAGCTTGAATAGTCTGTTGGACTTCTTTAAGGGCCTGGTTATTTTGTAGACATGACAACAGATGAGACGGAAGTTGAGTCTGATATATGCTAATGAGTCCTACATTTCTTATTTGCAGTATTGCTCTTGGTGCCTATAGCAGAACCATGTATGTTTTCCTTACAGCCTTTGACTTCATCTGGGGTATTTTTCTCTTAAATAAACACATAACTGGATAGAAGTGTAAAAGCTTTCTTATTTCTTGTTAAGTTGAACGTAACAAAGAGTACTGTTGTTGTTAAATAAATTATCTCTAACCTGTTAAAAGCAAATCACTGCCTTTAAGGTGAAATTAAAACAGAGAGAGAATTCAGTATTCAAATAGCATGCACAGCAGATGATCTGAAGGAAGACTGCACATTTCCATAGAAAACAAATGTGAGTGTAGGAAGGCAGATGCTTTCTACCAACAAAGTGTACGTACAGTTCTCAAGAGGACCTGAAGAGCAATTTATTTTCAGACTGATGGAAGTATGCAAATGCCTACAGAATTAAATGTGAAGTTAAAAGAAATGGTATCTATTAAGGACAAGACAACCCAAAGAGGGAATTGGGAACTTAATAATTTAATCAAGAACTTTAACAGGCTCAGCAGTATATCTAAAGTCAGTGATTCAAATGTCATCTGTTCTTAGCAGAGATGTAAGTGGTCATGTTGAGAAGATAGCTTTTAGACCATGGCATTTGAGGTGTTTATCTGTGACCATGGAGAAGTATGTTAGTGTGGAGTATATAGATTTTCAGGTGATTGTCCATCAAAAAAGCATCATCTGTTCACTCGGGCTGCTCATAGGCTATATATAGTCAGTGATATACCCATAGTGTATATCATCAGTATTATATTTCCTTCTTTTAACTTCTTTTAACTTCTCTTAATTTAACCCAGAAAGTGTAAGTCTGATTCTGCCCTGACACACTTATAATCACCACAATTATTCATTAAATTATTGCTACTGGACCTTGTTCCATCTGTGGTCTGTGGGATTGGATGGATTTTACTGAGATTATAATCTGAAGGCAAGAGTTAATTGCAGTGGCATAGTCCTGCATGAGGCATAGACATGGGCAATGTGGTTTTTCCTCCTTTTCTCAAAGGCAGTGTTACTGGAGTGGGGACAGGCACAAGGGATGGCAGAACTCAGGCTTGCCAGACAGTGCTGCCTCCACTCCTCCCCGTTACAGTGACAGAATCCAGCTGCTCACTTCATGCTGCTGCTTAGTTTGTCTCTCAGCAATTCCATTTAATGACTCCATTTGCGCAGAGAGATGCCCAAGTGGGGTCAAGGAGGGCAGGAGATGCTGGTTTAGTGGAATGATCAACATTACATTTAGTATAAATTTTGGCTAAATGTGTAAGGTCAGATGTGTCCATTTAGATGCACTGGAAGCGACAAGTTTTCAGGCCTTTTGAAAGCTGTCAAAAAGCAATGAAGGTCACTGCTTATAACTTTAGGAATTTAACTTTAGGCATTCATCTATGACAAGCCTTGGCCATGGTTCTCATGGCAGGAAAACTCCTGTATGACCTGAAGCCTACAGAGCCCTGCTGTGCTCTACACTTTAATAAACCCCGTGAGTGGCTGGGCTGCCTCACCCGCCTCTCGTACACTCCTCAAACAAGGAACAAAATAAACAGGCATTTGTTGAGTGGGTAGATGTAGGGTTACATTATGTCAGAGCAGAAACACTTGGAATTGGCAACTAAAATTAACTGGGTCAGCGGGGGACTGTCATCACAAGGGTGAGATTGCCAGGTAACATCATCTCTGCAAGTGGTGTCTTCTCAGCCGTGTGAGTTACACTTCTTTGTGCTGCTCTTTCTAGGCTGTATCGTGTCTGTAGAGCCACAGGTCTGAAGTACTCATGTTGCCCTTGGATTGGGCATAGGGGATCACCAAAATGTCCATTCTCTGTTGGTTTCCTCTAGATAAAAGTCATCCTCTTATAACTGAATAACATGTAATCTTCTTCTTCACGCAGGTTGTAATCCTTGGCAAACATTCGAGAGGCTATCACTACATGTTAGCTAACCTGGTAAGATCTTTTCTTCATTACAAGCTTTAGAGGGGAATATATTCTGTTGAGGTTGTGGCCATGTTAATCAACAAAAAGAGAACATGCATGGATGAGTTCTTGGAATTTGAGAAATGACTTATGTAAATATTAGAACTAGGTATGTTATAATCATTTGTACTCAGTTATGTTCTTTTGTCTAAGAACCTCATGTTCTCTACTAATTTTAAAATAATAGTTTAATTATATGTTTGCCACTTCAGTTATATCCTTATAAATAAAACACTCGATAACCATAATCTTTTATGTAACGTTTTAAATTTGAGCACTCCAGGAAAAATAATTGTTGCATATTTGTGCATAAAACAAGTGGTTAAAAGCTGCAAATATGAACAATTCCATCAAGTAAACCACCCAGGCTGTTGAGCTGTTCTTTTGTAGTTCAGAGTGGAGGGTGCTTGTGTATGTGTTGACCTAGCAGGACAAGACAGTACATTTTTATCTGCATCAGAGCTTCTTCTCAATTCTAAAATTGATTTTCAGGGATGTTTACGCTGCCTTTGAAACACCATCTGCTAGAGTTCCTTAGAAAAAGTGTTACATTTTAATTGATCCTTCAGCAAGACTAACTTTTGGGTTCAGTGACTGCTCTGAGTGGAAAAATGCTTTTCCAAAACTCCCACTTTGAAGTTAGCAATTCCACTTAGCCGAAGATTCTCTGTATCCATGTTTTGCTGTGATTAAAACAGAAAAGACAAACTTTCAAGTACCCTTATTTAGTGTAAGTACTGTATGGCTTTAAGATGTGTCATTTTGCATTATAAGAAGCAGTCATGATTTCACTGATTAGCGTGTGCATAGGAATACAGGGGTCCTTATTCTGGGTTACCTTTCAGCATGTGTAACCATTGACATTCAGATAAACATGACTGCAATCAAGTCATGCTAATCAAAAAAGACACCAATTAACTGCCTCGGGTATAAATAACAACAGAGTGGGAGAGAATCACTCCCTTCTGTTTGCAAGGGGAATGGGAAGTCATGCTGTGACAGAGCTGCCTAGCAGGGAGGTGTGTGCTTTGCCTCCATGGAACAATATGGTTGTTAAGTGGTTTTCTGCTCCCAGCCTTGAATCTTTGTGAGCCCTTTGCTGTACAAATGGGATTGAGGTCTTTGACCAGTTTTCACCATGGTGAGGAGAAAAAAGGAAATAGTACTTCAAGTTTCCCCACTGTTTTCTTCCCGACCAGTGAATATTCTGTGCTGCAATGCCACACAACAGGGCAGTTTTCTATCACAAAGGTCTGAACAAGAAAACATTTTCCATGCTATTCAGTGCTGCTATCACAATCCCAGTTGTGATAGTAATTGTCTCCTTGGTATAATGTTTTCAGCTAACAAGAGGGAAATTAATCGGTTTGTGCTAGGATTGTAGAAGGTAAAACAGAGCCAAAAAAAAAGAGGGACTTTGCATGACAATGATTCTTGTTTTCTCCTTGTGTCCTCTCAGGGCTTCACAGACATTGTTCTGGAGAGAGTCATGCACGGAGGTGCCAACGTTACTGGTTTCCAGATTGTTAATAATGAAAACCCCATGGTTCAACAGTTTTTGCAGCGCTGGGTGAGGCTCGATGAAAGGGAATTCCCTGAAGCCAAAAACTCACCATTAAAGGTATTTAATTTACCCTGATAGGGATGGAGGCTGTATGAGTTGCTTTTGACAATTATTTGGGGATTTTTAACCCCAGGTGGGTGCATGTGGATGATACAGATCCCTGCTTAGAATGCTTTGCAACATTCACTGCTGTTCCAGAAGAGAGAAGGAGGCAGAGGCTATGAATGGAACACAAGTGCCCACCATGGTGGGAGGTCCTCAGAGGCAGATGACTCACTCTGTGCAGTGGATATAAAAACTTTTAGCTTGAACTTCTTGATTGGGGTGGGCATGGGGGCTAGTTAGGGTAGTTTTTAGATGCAAGATATGGGTTACTAGTCCATCCTAATGTGAACAGAGAATTTCACATGCAACATAAAGCAGCTCTGGAGTCACTGAGGAGCCATTGCCACCTCCTAGTCACAGCTGAGAGCTACCCTCATAATGTAACCCTGTATTCTTCACTACTGTCCTTTACTTAAACACTCTGGATATTATATCTGCAACCAAAACCATTTTTCAGGGTTTTTTTCAATGAAAATCCCAGCTTCACCAAAACTGTCACAGGTTGAGTGAACTGAAGGCTACTGTTATTTGGAAATTTGCAATCTGTTAATATCTCCCCCAGATTTTTTTCTGACTCAGAGTCTATATAGTAGTTGCAGGTGCTATTCACACTGTCCAGTCAAGGAATGCATCAAGGATACTCTGTCCAGTGATGAAAGTCATAAAATCTTCTAGGACCACCATATGTTATTAATATTCCTATTATTCCTACAACATGAGGCCTGTTCTTTCTCAGTGGTAGATGGGAGAACTTTAAATTTTGTCACTCCCAGGAGTCCTGTCCTCCACATCACAAATACCAACTGTCTCAGGGGAAGCCAAACCAAACTAAGCCATGATAGACAGCTCCTGTGCTTCCTGCTTGATTTGGGAGGGACATGTGCAAATTGATTAACAGATTTGGAATCCAAAATTACTCCAGAAACTGGAGCAATGTCTTGATATTAATAAGACTAAATTCATGGAAGCACAGAATACTAGCCAGGAAGGAGAAGTCCAGTCCAATGCATGGGGAGATACCAGGGTAGGTTTTAGCCCTGTGTTGAACTACAGACAGAGTAGAAACCAGTTGTGAGGTTCTGCTGCCAGAAGGCCAATGCCATTCAGAATTGATGGAATACTTTCCCATCCCTGGAATCATGTGATTTCTGTGGGGAAGGAAAATTATCTTGACCCCACACCATCCCACAGCCTTGCTGGCATTTCAGAGGAAGCAGAGAAAGGCAAACAGAGGCCCAGGAAAGTCTGATTAGTGCATTGTTCCCTGTCGATTAGGGCCTAGGCCTGATTTCTAAAGCTTTCCAGCAGCCATGCAGGAGTGAAGATAAGTATCATACTAATCTTAAAAGCCCTGCAATATATAAAGTTAACCTGGGAAGATTTTATTCCACTTGAAAGCAATTTACCTTGAAGGAAAAAATATTCTCCATCCTTAAAAAAGAATCTAAAGTACATGGTACAAACACAAAGATTACATTACCTTTCCACAGATGTGCTGCTTATCACAGAAATATGCACAGTATTTGTCAATTGGACAAAACCCATACTTAAAAAATTGAGGTACAGTAGTTTTGATTAGAAAATAAAATTGCCTAGAGATTAAAACCCCAATGTTTAATTTATTCTGTATTTTATCAGCCTTTCCCTTCTCTCTCCTTTTTTTTTTTTCCTCTTTGCATGCTCATGCATTTATAAGTAGAATTCAAATAAAGTAGAAAATGAGATAGCTCTCTTGGCATGACTTGGAAGGGACTGAATTAAGGTTACTGACAATTGACGGAGTCTGCTGAAAAAATTATCAGCATGTAAGTTTTATGTAGTGCTAGATTGAACAGCTATTACAAGGGGTTTTTTAATGCAAGAACAAATACCTTAACATTTCTATCTGATTCTGTATTGCTCTGTGGAATGTGATGTGCAACCTTTGCTTACTTACTGAAAGAGGAGAGGGTGATCCTTGCAAAGCATCACAGGAGGAGGTAAAGATGGGTGGGATCAAAACTGCACCTGTACTGAGATACATTCAGAGCAGGAACAGCCACACACACACTCAGGAGAGTTTGTAAACTGTTTTAATTTAAACCCATGACTGCTGTGTAACCTTCTTCACAAGGTTGCCTTTGCACTCTTTTTCACCAGATGTGCTTCTCTTCACCTGCACATGCAGAGGCACCTCAGTCTTTGCTGATTTCTTAAGGCTTTGTATCAGAGCGAGGAGCTTGCATTAAGATAATACACATTTTAAAGAACTAATGACACTAATTGTGCTGTCCTGCCCTATGGGATATAATTAACTTATTCTAAATATAATAACTCCACAGAGAGAGGAGCTGAACGTGCAGTTGGAACTTGGATTCCCACCTTCCTAATTCACGCACGGGCAGCATGTCTTCTGGCTCTAACTCCAGTGAAATAAGGAGTTAGTGAACCAACAAAGCCTGAGCCACTCTAGGAGGGAAGAACTGTCAGACAAAAAAATAAATGTGGAAGAGATGTTAAGAAAAAACACCTCCATGTTTCATAATTGATAGTAAATTTACAGCATCGAGGGGATGTCACCAGATCCATACAACAAGCAATGGGTGAAGTTGACAGCAACATGAACAAGTAGTTGATGAGTCTGGGGGTTTTGTTGAAGGGTTGCTACTACACAAAGCTTACCACCCTCCTCAGATTTACTGTGAAGTAAAAGAAGACAGATGGAGAATTACCCAGGAGACTTAATGCCTAAAGTGTATTTTGTGATTACTTACTTGTCTTCTATGAAAAGTAATCTGATCTATTCCTTGCCACAGATGCTACCCAATCAGGACTGTGGTCCAAATAGAAATGATTTGTGGTAACTTCAATTCAAAACTGTCAGTCTTGGCAATCTTATTAAAAAGAAGAAGAATACTCCAAGCAAAAACCAAACATAAGCTCTTCTTTACTATTGATAGAAGTATGGGCCAGCATGGAATTGCAGACTTCTGTAGTGACCTCACTTAGATGAGCAAGTTTCCAATTAAATTTAAACTTTTGGCAACTAGAAACTAGTTTTGTTATTTTGCTAATGTATGATATATAAAGTGAAAATATATTTAATTTGTTAATTGAAATAGATTGTGAAACTACATAAAGCATCTGTGGCAAGACAGAGAGGGAAGCAAAAGGGCTTGCAAGCACGATTCTCCTAATTTTAACAAAAGGAAAAACTAGACCTGATAAACCTGGGGCAATTCTAAGCCTGCCCTTTGTCACTGTATTTTATTTGCATTAATTTTAGTACACATCTGCACTGACCCATGATGCAGTCCTGGTCATAGCAGAGGCGTTCCGGTACCTCCGAAGGCAGCGTGTGGATGTCTCCAGGAGGGGCAGTGCTGGAGACTGCCTGGCTAACCCTGCAGTGCCATGGAGCCAAGGAATTGATATAGAAAGAGCACTGAAAATGGTAAGGGCAAACTTAGCAGCTAATGAATGTGTATATTCCACATTTGCAGCAGTGCTGATGGGGCTGAACTGGAGTCCTACTCCATGTACAGGGTTTCTGTGAAAGAAAGAAAGAAAACCCAAACTTACTGAGAAACTCTAAAGGGTGGCTAAAATATATTCCATAGAAGACAAGTCATAACAGATCAGCTTTCAAAACTTTGGCCAAAAATCACATCCCCCTGGCACTGATGCAGCAGTTGCCCAACTGTCCAGACCAGAGCAGCTACAGTCCAACTCCCTTGTAACACCCAAACCTCCCATGGCAGTGAGCATGAGCCAGTTTGCAAACAAACATGTCCTGGGGGCTTCTGGTTAGGCTGAGGTTACAAATGTGACTAGCAGAACGAGACTAGGTCCTGAGCTTGTATATTGTAAATCTTGCAGGGATACATGTATTCATCAACTTAAACACATGTATGCAATTGTGATGATTTGCCAGTAAAAAGTCAACTCAGACTGGTTTAAAGCAGTGAAAAAATATGTGGTTGGTCATAAGAGTACTGCTGGGTTTCAGCACCAGCCTAAACCTGGTCACAGTTTAGCCTCAAACCAGTTCTGACTGCGGACATAAATTTGCACTTTGCTTGATTACCTTCTGCATGGCCTGTTTTTTATCCCAGATGCTAGTTAATACATAGGATCCTACCTCACTTATGTCTCTAATATTGTTGATTTTTAACTCTGTTTACCCAGCCATGTGTCTTAAGTGAAAAATTTGATAACATTTTAAAATTTTTGTAGATATGAGAGACAACAGTAGGGTCTGCTTTTGCTCTGGCTCAAATAACTCTAAATCAAACTTGTTAGAATTGATTATATTAATGCAGTCATAGAAGTGGAGTGAGTGAGATCAGAATTAAGCCCATGCTAGGTATAAACAAATCCTCGGTCAACCTTCACACACTTAGCTTAATTACTGCTTTTTCTCAATTACCAAATTGGAAGGATTGTATGAGAAGTTTATAATGAGTTATAGAAGGTTATAATCAGATTATATCACTCTTAAGAGGGAGAGAGGTGGTTCAGTCTCACATTGCCAGAGCTTTTTATGCCATTATGGCACTTCCTAACAAATGCCCTGGCTGCACGTTTACTAATGTAGCATTACATCCTTCTGAAGAGAAGTTAATTAAATTCAGCCTCACAATAGTTAAAGAATTTGCACTGTCCATTTCAACTTAATTAAAAGCAAAAAAACAAAACTCCTCTGAATGAGGTAAGTACTCATGTCAACAACTAAAACCAGCAATGCAACAGAACACTCCTTTATTTGGGAGGGTTTATTTAAAAAACATAATTCATATAATATACAAAGTCATACTCAAGACTGGCAAAAAATGCAGAAGCTTGACTTTCTGCTGGTTGCCTTGTGTTGTTTTAGCTACTCAGAGTCATCTCAGTGAGGTTTATATAAACCTCCAATTGCCAAAGATCTGCCCTCCAGACCCCACCCCAGCCTTCACACTCTCCCTCTAGTCAAACAATGAGCTTCAATTTTTGCTTCAGGAAAAAAACCACTTTGATTTAACAGTGTTTCCTCTCCACTGTGTAGCAACAACTCAGGTAAGAATAATTTTCCCAAGGCATCCTTTGTATATCTTATGCCAGCAGAAGGTTTCAGTGCCTCACTACAGTCATCCTGCTGGCAAAGGGAAATAGGCACTACCTGAGTCTGCATCCCTACAGCCTTAGGAACTGTGTGTCAGTCTTTTTAGAGCTGATTCTAAGACATCAAATCAGCAACAGACAATTTACCTGAACAAATCTGGGCTGTTAAAACTAGTGACTCCTTTTGTGATTGCCTCCACATGCTGCTCCCAGAAGCATTCTGAGTCCTGGTGACTCTCCCTGCCTTGGTGCAGCCAGACTGTGGAAAGTGCTGAGTTTTCCCACCACAGATAGAAACTAATTCAGCTTCAAGTCAGAAGGTGCCAAGTGCACAATGCTCAAGTCTCAATCCAGGACAAAGCCAGGCTCTGCTGAGACACAGTCCACTGCTGTGCTAAGGTAGTCAGACAGCTTCCAGCAAGTGCCAAAAGTAGGCACAGCAGCTCACATCTGGCAGCAAGTTATCTGTCAACTATCCTACTCAGTCATTTAGTCCACAGTTGATAAGGTCTCTTAGGGACATATTTGGCTTTCAGATTCCTGTTCAGCTCCCTAGCTTTCTGGAGACAGGAGTAACTCATGTGTTCTTCTGGACCCCTGAAATGATATAAACTGTTTGAAGAAAGGTTCACATCCACTTACTGACAAAAAAAATCACACTCCTTGTATGTCAGTTTGAGTTTGGCTCACTGAATACTTTGATGCCCAATGAAATTTGGCTGTTTTATGTAGCCTTGTCCACCATAACAAGTTTGATTGCACCATAACTAGATCAGTCAGCAGCCCTGAACAGTTTCCCTTTAGTTAGCCTTCCATCACCTCTTCCTGTAACTTCTGCAGCATTTCACTAAATATTAAAGCTAATTTACCCCTGCTGAAGTTTCAGGCTTCTGCCTGCGTTGACAGCTTGTCAGCGTTGATAAGTGATAGATGGAAATATCTCACCCTTTCATATAGGGAAATAAGAAAGATTCTTTCTTTGAAACAAAGTACTTTATACTTCCCCTTAGGATGATTCATGTGAGTAGGTAATGATAATGACTTACTGTCTGTACACCCATCCATCCAGATTGAGACCAAAACCCTATAAGCAGTAGAGACAATTGTCTGTGCTCATTCAGAGAAGACATTCATTCCTTTCTCCTACACTGGAACTGATCTAAAAGTAAAGCACTTCCCAGAATGAGCAATGACATGAGATTCTGGTCCATATTGCAAATCATTCTATACCATATTGCAAGGGATTTAATGGCACTGGATTGTTCCATGTGCCTTACTGATAGCTCCGTGCTGTATCAGTGAACCCAGTGTGACTGAGCATGGCAGAATCAATCTTTCCTACACTTAACATACATGCAGGGCCAATGTCACATTTACTTTAATTGCAGTTTATTCTGCAGTAGTGAGTCACCAGCTGAGTACTGAGTAAATGAGTATGTCCAGCTGAAACTGAGAGCACTTCCATTGGGTTTGTTACCAAGAACATAAGTGGCTGTGTCAAAAGCACTACAAGTCTCATATAGATTAAAAGCTGTGTTAGAGCTCATGGGTCCCTGCAAAATGTAATGCAGAGAAAAACAAAGTGAATCTTTTATTAAAATGTGTTTTCTCTTTATTCCCTTAAGGTGCAAGTTCAAGGCATGACAGGGAATATCCAGTTTGACACCTATGGGCGGAGAACAAACTACACAATTGATGTGTATGAGATGAAAGCTGCTGGATCAAGGAAGGTGAGTTTCAAGACATGAATCCAGATTTCATATCTTCACAAATAGTTATTCCAACAAACTAATGAAACTCAAAACCACCTCACAGATGCTGTAATAACAGGGCCCTGAGGAAACCCAACCTTCTTGCTGTCTTCCCTGTCCCAGGAGCCTTGTTCTGTTCTGTTTCTGGACCAAACCACTCACCATGCTTAATATCTTCATTGGTTTCCATGTCAACTTCAGGCTCTACTTTTTCTCTTAAAGCCCTTTGGGAGCTTTTCCACTGTTGAGCATAATGACTGATGTCAGGTTCCTGTGCTCAGCCCTAGTTCCTAAATTCCTCTCCATCTTTCCCTTCCTCTCTGTAACAGGTCTCAGAGCTATAGTGAGGCTGGAGCTAGTGTATTTTACAGACCTTCTGAAATTAACAGAAAATAAGTTTGGTTTTAATTAGGATTCGCTGCTCTTTCTCTTGTCTCCTAAATAAAGTAGAGATCCTAAGTGGGATAGTTGCATAGATCCCTGTTATAAAAGAAATTTAGGGCAGATTTTCAAAAATAATCAGGTAGGCAGGGTCTCAGGAGTATCATGAGAAGAGTGTATGGACGAGGCACATAAATCCCTCTGGTTTCACCTGGAGATAGGTACCTAAGCTGAGTCTCCTTAAACTCTTCTGCACATACTTGATAACAAAATACCTCTGGACATGGGCCAGCCATTCAGCTAGGTTCACACTGCAGACAGAAGTGTTACTTCTGTGCTGTGCAGAGATACAAAATCTAGTGTAATAGCATAGCAATGTAGCCACAGCACCATGAAGGTCAGCACAAGCCAGCTGACAAATAGGCACCTCATCCTCACAGAGGGTTTTGTGTCCTGTGCTGCATGTAATCTTACTGTGCCTGCATTGCTAACGATGCCTGTGCATCCACTCTAAAGCTACCTCAGGTGTGTCTGCAGGGACTCCGGTCACTGTCTGAACTGCAGCACAATATGGATAAAAATTACAAAATCATTTTACTCAGCGTCCTTTGTGGTTTGTTTTCTTGCCTAGAATATATTCTTCCTGCGGATACATGGGAATTTATGATGTGGATTGAGATAGGGAGAATTTAATATGTATTTTCACTTAGATTTGGCTTGTTTTTATTTGCACGTGTGCTTGAGAATGTTGTTTCTTTAATGAAATTAAAATGCAGCAAATGTCATCCTTTAATGGCAAAGATGTTGCATGAGAAGTGTCAGGAAGCCCTATGTTTTGATGGTTTCTGTTACAAGTTATGCACCAGAGTCTTTGTAAACCTATGGAATGAGGTAACAATCTCCATTTTTATAGGCTGGTTATTGGAACGAGTATGAAAGATTTGTACCAGCATTAGATCAGCTGACTTCTAATGACACTTCATCTGTGGAGAACAGAACTATAGTAGTCACTACCATCTTGGTAAGTTTTATGTTCTTAGTGTGTTTGTGTTTAGGAAATAAGACTCATGGCTCCTGAGGTGTGTTAGACACCTTGTCAGGCAGCAAACATTGAATACTGTGTGACTTCAAGTGACTGAGAAGTTCAGTATCTTCCAGAGATGTACTGAGGGGCTTGACCCTGCAAACTTCTGCATGTATCACTATGTGTACTCACAGGAGGAGCTCACTGAGCTCCACATTGTCCTTGCTGCTTCTCTGACACTTGAACTCAGTCAAATGCCTTGTGTAAGTGAAGTCATTGTGCATGTATGGAAATGACTGTGGGATCTGGCCTCCCTGCTGCAGGGTCAAATCTTGCACCCCTCACTCAGGTACAGCTCCTGTAAACTCAACCCGTGAGGACTGAGTAAGGGTGGCACAAGGAAGCCTGTAGAGAACTGGAACTGCTCTAGCACGGGGTGAAAAGCGACCTGTGCCCGTGCCATTCCAGAGGAGTAAAGCTCTTCCTGTGTCTCAGAAACACCCCTGCCAGTCCCAATGCCTCTAGCAGATGTGCTCTGTGCAGTACTGTTTGTGACTTTCATGCCTGTTACAATTCCACTAAGCATGAGCCAATTTTATGCTGTTTCCTGAAGCATTGTGTTTTATACTTCTGTGGGTTTAGCCAGATATAATCAGCATTTCAGCTAGAATTTTCCAAGAAGGCTAAGGGAATTTAGTGACAAAAATTGCTGCTGAGGATTTTAGCCCTAGCTTCCCTTAGGCTGCTTTGAAAATGTCTCCATCAGAGCCCCATTGGGCCTTAGGAGATGATTTTGATGGTACAGATATTGGGTATGTCAGTTCTTTAAACACTAAAACCTGAATTATTACTTACAGGGATGCTATTTGAATGTGTAATCAGGCCTAATCCTGCAAACAAAAATGTAACTTTGTTAAAGTGGAATAGTCCTGTTGTCTTCAATGGGTCCATACTAGGAATAAAATCAATAGTATGTGTGGCTGTAGGATCAGCCAAGGATTTTTAAACTGCTAAATTCTGTCTTTCTAATTTCTGTACCAAAGCAGGAAATATTGTAAATGCTTGCCAGTAATATAAAGGATAATAACAGCTCTCATTTTGTATGTTTTAAAGCTGTGTTTTACATTCATAGACTTTTGATCTTTACTTTTGTTTCAAAGGAATCACCATATGTAATGTATAAGAAAAACCATGAACAACTAGAAGGGAATGAGAGATATGAAGGATATTGTGTAGACTTAGCTTCTGAAATAGCAAAACATGTTGGAATAAAATACAAACTGTCAATTGTTGGAGATGGGAAATATGGAGCTAGGGACCCTGAGACTAAGATATGGAATGGCATGGTGGGTGAACTGGTCTATGGGGTAAGTTTCTCTTAACCTTCATTTTAATGTTCTTTATAAAAAGTTATGCTCAAAGTTACTAAACTGCAAAATAAAGATCGTATGTTTGAATACCACCTATAAAATTCTAGGTATTTCTTTATAGTGACATTTTTATAGTCTACCTTTTTAATTGTTGCACTGCAGGCCAGGGTCACTTTTTATTGCTGTTCTCCAAGTCAGAGTCCACAAAATGTTGAGAAGCTGCACTGGGCAAATTTTAAATTCTTGTCTACAGCAGGATTTCCAGTTTGCCCTTCAGATGATGCTTCTGCATTTGCCATCTCTCCTTTTTCTCTATCAGTCTTGTACTTGCTGGGAGGGTGCCCTTCCCATTAGAGGTTCTATGGTGCTGGCCTTCATTGGATCACTGATGTCAGTTTGTGTTTGACCAGAGATTACTCAGCCCCAATGTTGCAGTGCAGATGTGAAATCACCCACATCTTTTTTTTCTTGTTAAACCTTGGGTTTGGCTTTAAAAATCAACTGTCAGACACCAAAAAAAAAAAACAAAAAACAAAAAAACCAACAAAAAAAACCCCAACCAAAAAAAACCCCAAAACAAAACCACCCCAGTCAAATTCATTGCATTTCTCTTTATATTTCTATATTGAGTGTACATTGCTTTGTTTAGTAAGAACAAATACAGTCCGGAATTGCCATTTTAAAAACTTCTTTGAAAATGAGAATTTCGGAATACAGATAAACCAGATGGAAGGGGGAGAAAATTGGCTTTGCAGAAAAGACTTTACAAGCTGATATTTCATCTTTGCTTTTTTTTTTTTCCCCCAAATGCTAATGAGATGATTTGTGATTCCACCCAAAGCTTCTTTACAGTTATTTTTAACAAGCTTTCCTTTATTAAAAATATCTGAGCAGAAGCAAGTATTTCCATTACCTCCTTTTGTTCCATGGCTGAGTGTAATTTCTAAAAGTCACCTCAAAATTTCCTTGGGATAACATGTCATCATTCTTGAAAAATGTTTGCTGAGGTCATTCTTTTCAAATGAATTTGCAGATTTGCAGAAGTTTTCTTATTCTGGAACAGAATTACATACTGGTATATATATTAGTAGCCTATTTAACTTTAAAGTCTTTTATATAAGCAACAATGTTTTTTAGGATTGTATTAAGGGGAAGGAGGGAAATCTACTGATTAGAGAATGTAAATGGGTCTGGACCCCTGGGTTATATCTTCACCTCCCTGTTGCATTGAGATTGGATATTATGCAAATCTTTTGAACTCCCCATGCCTCAGTTGCACAGTTTGGGAAACCAGTGTTACCTTTCTTAGAGGATACAGAGAGCCTCTGAAGTAAAGGTCTGCTTTAGTTCCAAGCATAATTACATTGCAGTGGAAACACAAACCCCCAGCTTCCCTGTGTGTGGTTTAAGCAATATCAAGAGTATTAGCTGTAATTGGGTCCTTTTGATAACATTTATAAGTGACAAGCAATGAAACAGTTTATTCAGTTCCAATATAAGCATAATATAGGTAAAAAAAGCATGACAAAAGGAAACCTGAAATTACTGCTAACAGCTGGGACAAAGGCACTGTCCACCCCAGAGGAGGAAAGGTGTGATAAGGGCCACTGCCTTGGGATGTGAGCCAAGTGAGATTAACCTGCACAGCTGCTGTACCAGGCAAGATCCACCTGGCTGAAGGGCCACAGAAGTGATGAGAGGACAGGAACACCCCTCCTGTGAAGCCAGGCTCAGAGAGTTGGGGTTGTTCAGCCTGGAGAGGAGAAGGCTCCAGGGAGACTTTATTGCAGCCTTTCAGTACTTAAAGGGGGCCTGTCAGAAAGATGGGGACAATCTTCTTAGCAGGGCTAGGTGTGACAGAACAGGAGGTGATGGTTTTAAACTAAAAGAGGGGAGGTTTAGACTGGAGAGAAGGAATTAATTGTTTACAATGAGCATGGTGAGACACTGGCCCAGGTTGCCCAGAGAGGTGGTCGATGCCCCATCCCTGGGAACGTTCCAGGTCAGGATGGACAGGCTCTGAACAACCTGCTCTGGTTGCAGATGTCCCTGTTCAGTACAGGGGAGTTGGACTGGATGACCTTTCAAGGTCTCTTCCAACCCAGACCATTCTGTAGTTCTCTGATAAACAGGTTGGCTGCAGCTGTCTTTTCCACAAGCCCTTGGGACAAGCCTTGGCTCAGAGAGCCCTGCCTCCTTAGCATCAAACTGAGCCCTATCCACTTCCCCTTGACCTGACCATGCTTGTGACCTTTCCACACCAGCAAAAACCATCCTCCCAAGCACCATAGACCATAGCTCAAAACAACCCTAATCCCACCCCACCGTTGTCATTTTCCCCCACAAAAGGGGGAATTGCACTCCAAAGCACAGTTTTCATCTGTGTCTTCTCATTAATTGAAAAACTGAGAATGTTTTCCTCCCTGACCCCCAACAGCTCTTCTTCTCACACTCTGAGCTCAAGTTACTGAAGCCTCTTCACAGCAGTGCTCAATTACTCAAAGGTCAGATGCATCTCCTGAGGCTGGAGTGTGGAGCCAGGTTAGCACGTGCAGCCCAGTGGTGCTGAGCTCTCCACCCTGCCGAGCTGCCCTGAGCTGGTGAGCAGAGTAGAAATCCACCTGCCTTCCCCTGGGCAGGAAAACATCCCCTGAGCTCAGAGCACAAACCTCACCAATCCTCCAGCCCCCTGCCCAGCCCTGTTTGCAAACATCATGAAATACCCTTGGCCTCTTTCTCCATCTGTTGAGAGGGGGCTGTGTACCAGGCTCAAAAAGATGTGCACAAAGCCCTTTGAAGATAAAAAGTGCTCTAGAAGTCCTAATTATTTAGAGCAAGAACCTCATTTATGTGCTGACTTTCCTTTAGCTCTCAGGGGCTTAAAACTCTATTAGGGAGCTAAAACTGTACGTTACCCCTACTGCCCCTGTGAGCCTTGCCTGGAAAATGACTGTCATATTTGGCTCCTCTGGATTCCATTTTGGGAAGACAAGAGGGAGATTAGATTTTAAAGGCCTTTATTAGGCAGGCATGGGGGGATAAAAGGGGCCTGATTGGTTTTGGTACTGCTTTTCCAGCAGCTGAACCGAGCTGTGGCAGAAAACACAATCTTTTAGATTGCATTTGTCTCAAGTGATAAACAGTGAGTAGTCATCTGTCAAATCCAGCATATTCCTGACCCAACAAGCTTCTCACCACCACCTGGCACTGCTGGGAAGTCTTACCAGGCTTTTTTGAATACTGTGCCCTTTTTTGCATAGCCCCATCTATGCAGCTCTTCTCTGAAATTGCTCTTAGGACGGTCATAGGAAGCGAAAGGCTTGTCATTTGAATGCCAAAACCCTAATTAACTGTAATTAACGTTTAGCTTGTGCCAGTTCGTTGTTCCTGTCACTCTGTTTCCTGTGGGATGCAGCAGAGTCAGGAGAGAAAGTGCAGCCGAGTCCTGGCAGCCTCCAGACCACTGCGACGTGGAAGGGCTCCGAGTGCCGAGGAGGAGGAAGGGGTAGGAGGGGTGGGAAGGCTCTCAGTGCTCCCTGAGCTGCACCCACAGCAGCAGGGATGCTGTGTCAGGGCACAGCAGGTCCTGAGGCTGACTGGCACTGCAGAGTTACCTGGGGATAGACACATGAAAATATTCCCATTGCAAATCCTCCCTCCTGTCTCCTATCACAACGGGGCTGGCTGTGCTGTAGGACCCCCCAGAGTTGAGGACCATCTCAGCTGACCCTCCTGGACCTCTCCTTGTGACTTAGCAATGGGCTGTGCAAATGAAAATGGTCACAGGAAAGGGCTTGCTCTTGGGCAGCACTGGAATGGCAGCCCTGGGGATAGAGACTTTCAGATGAGCAGATGTCCCCAGCCTCCTTTGCTTCAGACAGGAGAACCCCCAAGTCTTGTTAGAGAGGAGCTAATGGGGCCTTGTGATTTCTCAGCAATTTCAGATGGTGATGCTGGTAGTAATAGTAATAATTAATAATTATAATATCAACATTTGGCATAAAAATGAAATTTATTTGATGTTCCTTAAATCAAAAAAACAAGTTCAGGTTGAAGAAAAGCTTAATTTTTGCTCTTTGCACTAGGATGGTGTCAAACTAAGACTCTTCCTACCACAAAAAAACCCCCAAATTACCAAGTACTGAGAGAAATTTTTAAAACAGTGGCAACTTTTGACAGAATAAAAATAGCAAATAGGTGAAACTTTTTTTCCTGGACATTTTAGAAGAGGGATGTAGCTAAATCATTTGGTCTAGGAAACTGAATAATGATTTGAATCTAAGGAGCAAAGCAAACCAGCAAGGCAAGTGCTGTCCTCACCCAGGAAGGTTGTGCCCTCCACTCGGGCTGGTGAGCAGCAGCAACTCCCTCTGCGCACACCCCGCCAGGCTGCTGCTCAGGGCTTTGTACCCACCAGCCGCTGAGCACCAGACAATCCTCTTTTCTCTTCTGTTAGGAAGCCTCTCTCTGTAGGCTTTTATTTCTTCTTCCCCTTTTAAAAGCAGCTGCTGTTCTTCCTTCCCTGTTCAGCCAGGGAAAGCCTTCCCTCCCAGGGCCTGATGCTTTTCACATCGCTGAGGTTAATTGACAGTAGGCTTAAGGCAGATCTTAATTGTAACTACAAATGCTCTGGGAGTAGAAAGACCAGGCAGACCTTACAGCCTTTAAAAGCTCTCCTCAGATAAAAAATAAAAAGCCCTTTCAATATGTAAAATAACATAAAGAAGGAAGCCGAGATGTAAAGGACAGACAGTCACCCGAACGCGGGCAGCCTCCGCAGTCTGTCAGAGTGGGACCACCTACACATCTCCCTGCCTTGAACAGGCTAACCAGCCTCACATGATGCTGGCCTCGCTGGCTCTCCCAGCAGCAGAAGAAAGACTACAGATGGCACATAGTGCCTTTGAAAAGTAGCAGAGAAGACTAGCAGATCACAGCAGGGGAACACCAATTCGATTCCGAGTTCTCCTCAAAACGTTCCCAGTGCTCCTAGTGTTTGGCAGAGCCTGGCTGTGCAGCGAGCACTGGCAGCTCGCCCTTTGCCCCTCACCCCTGCTTTCTGCCCAGGCACGAGTGCCCAGAGGCAGCCCTGCAGTGCTGCCCTGCAGCCCAGCCAGACCCGTGGACAGATGCAGGGTCCCTGTCCAGGCAGCTACTGAGCTGTGGTGGCACCGTGCCGGGTGAGGGGACAGGACCAGAGCCCTGGCACAGAGCTGTGCTGACCTGGACCCAGACTTGGGCTGACCTGCAGCCAAGCCCATATGTCCATGTCTCTAAAAGCAGATGTACCCTTAATTCCTCCATCTGCATACAGTAGTAGGGACTTGGAAGGAACCGTGGGCATCCACATAAAGCACGTGTGGGCTTCACACTGACAAATGACAGCAGACAGGACCAGCTGCAGTTTTTACACCTTAATAGCTCTTTACACTGCTCAGCTAATACACATTAAGACTTCAGTGCAGCATGTTGCTGGTCAGGTATCAGCTGTTGTTTTCAAATAAGTGTGAGTGAATGTGGTAAAAATATGTTGTCCCCATGACCTGGCCTCTCAACACCCCCTGATAGCCTTGAGTAGGCTGGACTCTCTTTACAAGGTAGTTGTTACCAGCAGATACCACAAGTGATGTGTATGAACAGCAACAGCTCTGTCTGACACCCTTTTCTGGTACTTGGAAACCTCAGACCATACTGAAAAGTCCTAAAATCTGTCCAGAATCGGTCATCATTCCAGCATAGTCTCTTCTGACACTGAATTTGGCACTTCTGGGGTGTCTGGAGGTTTGGCTCCTAATGGAAATTGGGCGGTGTCCCTCTGTTCCAGTCAGTACCTAGCTGAGTGCAGCCTGGCTTCCCATCAAAGGTCTTGAAAAGGGACAGTAGCCCAGACCCACTTCTGGACAAGAGATGCACTAGCAGAGAAGCTGCTTAGTTCTGCAAGTGTGAGTGACCAGAAGCACGTCTAGTCAGGATATAGCTGGTACCTCTTACTGTCTCTAGTGCATGGCTTTGAAGTTAGGAAGACTCATCTTCAGGTCTGTAAGCAGAAGCATTCACTCCCTCCTTTTGGATTACAGAGGTGGAACATCTTATCGTTTCTCTTTGTGTAGAAGGATATTTCCATTTGCTGGTTTTTCTCCCTCCCCTTAAGAGTCTTGAGGTTTGCAGCCCCAGGGGTCAGCTTTGAGCAGAGTGGGTAGTGCCTCTGTGCTGTATGTCCTCTCTAAATCCCTCCCACACTAGTAGGCAAAGACAGAACAAGCCTCAGAGGAATCCGTGACATTTCTCGCCCGGCTCCAATGCAGTGAAGATGATGTTTGAAACGCCATTAGTCATGAGTGATTAGCAAAGCTTAGTGGTTGAAGTTCTTAAAGCCCCTTCCAGTTCTGGGCAGGGAATGGCTGGCTCTGGCCGTGGTTGTGTTCTTTTTCATCGAGCTCAATTTTTATGGGTTCTGCTTATCTGCAGCCATAACAGGGAAGGAAATTCACAACTGTGCTGCAATTATTAATGATCCTTCAGGGTGCTTAGAGCTCTCCATAAACTCTCCATTTCAAATACTGTATCTCTAAATAAATAAGGAAAGAGCAGCCTGGTTATAACCTCCCTAGTATAACTAATGCAGGGAACCAGGCTCAGGTGCTGGATTGAAGCTGGTCCACTCAGTGCCCTGGTTGTCAATGGTTTCCTGAGCCCCTGTGTCTGAACTGACGTTAATTCCCTGTGCAGAAAACAATTGCTGCAATATTCATTTAGGTCTTTGTTAATTTTTCCAATATATTGAACACTTCTAAATAATGGCAGGAAAGCAGGAAGACAGAAATGTATCCGAATAAATATTTGTATCCCTTATAGTATTAAAATGCAATTTCAAATCATTTACAAAGACATCTGCACCATATGGTATGAATGAGGACATGGCAACAATCAGGTGTTTAAAAACTGATTTGTCTGTGCTTCAGCACAGCATCAACTTCATCCCCCCACAAAGACCCCACAGGACCATCCTGCATGAACTCAGCTGCTCATGAAGGAGATACTGAGTTTATTGCATGCTGCCTCAGCACTTAGGAAGAGCTCCACTGTGCCTACTTTGGCTATTAAAATATTACTTTGGGAGAATTAAATTTCTCCTAGTCCAGGAAAATGCTACAGAAACTAAACACTCTTAGGCTGAGCCAGCCTTTCCCTACTTTGCCAAGCTGCTCCAGGGCTGGCTGTCCACGTGCAGAAGTGCCAGGCAGTAAGGCACCTGCCTCCCACCTAAGCTTCACTTTGCATGGAATCACTGTGAAGACTCTGCAGGGGTTCTGATCCATTAAGCTTGTTCTAATAAGGATTCATTTGTAAGTACCTCATTAGTTCAACCTGAAATGCAGTAGCTGTGGTCAAAGTGCTTAGTCTTCCAGCCAGCTCTGGGCTCTGACTACATTTAAAGCTGATATTCTGTGGGCATCTCACACTTACTGACTGCAGCCATCTAATATTTATAACAGTAGCTCGACAAGCAGCAGCTACAAGACAAATAGGTGTTTGGGAGGAATTCATCAGTGAGCAGGTTCCAGCATATCCAAGTCCCTTTACCATGCTCCACCTGTGTCCCCTCAAGTCCCTCATCAGATGATGATCACATTCCTCTGCAGAGCCAGTAACCAGCCAGGCATCCTGAGGCAACTGGCACTTGCAGTTGTTGTGTTCAAGCCACACTAAGCTAGACTTTTGCAGTAAGTGACCACGAATGAAGGAAGGGGTTTCTCCTGAAGGAAAGCCATCACCCAAAGGGAAAGGCAGTGTCCTAGTACACACAAATGTCTAAAGTGCTGAGGAGGGCTGTGAGAGGGGGCACCAAGGGCTGTTGTTTCCAAATGGCTCCCTTACATGCCCAGGGTTATCCAGTGATTCCAAGAAGTGCACACAGACCTGGTAGTTGGATGTGCTGGCACAGACCGTTTATAGAGATATTCCCAGAGTGGTTAGCTGTGGGAAGGGCCATCGTGAGCCAGTCCTTAGTCCAACAGATCTGCCAATAACCTCAGCCTTAAAACACAGAGATAGTGCCTCAGGCATGGCTGTGCAGTGCCACTGAGGCACCAGCTGGAACTGGGCTCTGAGACCTTATGGGAAGCCTTAGACATTTCTAGTTATTAAACTTAAAATATACAAACAAAAAAAAAACCCAAAACAAAACAAAAAACCAACTGTCTAGGAGGAGGAATAAATCATCAGATATTAATGGCAGTCACGTACATCACCATCAGATTTACATAAAAGCATATTCAATTATTTTATGGCACAGATTTTAATCACTTCTTATTAACATTTCCTATTAACTTATATTCAAACTTCTACTTAATCAGGTTTTATTTTTCCACCAGAAAGAGATACATATTTATTAGTGGGAAACAAAAATCTGATTTAAAGGGTGTACAGTGGTTTAGGTACTGGTAAGTTAAACTTTCCCTAAAAATCTTTTTTACTTTCTGAAATTTTTAATTGCCAATGAAAGGTCATCTTTAAAAGTATTAATGATGTGATTAGTTAGAGTATTTAAAGTAGATTACAGAACAGTGTATGTAGATATGTAGACTCTTATAACAATAATTTTGAGATGAAAAGAGTGCCTTTTTTAACATTCTAGTCCCCTCTATTGCAGATTCTGACACCTGCTTGAGTAGTTGGCTTATCTGAATAGCATGACTTGAATCTGTTTGGTATAGAAATACAGATGCAGTTATGTCAAAAATCTATTCTAAAATGCTATTTTTAATCAGACAACTAAGTAAATATTTTTACTTCACATTCTTACCCTCCCAGGGAATCTAGCAAAGATCTATTGATTGAAGAGAAGGGTATCAGTTCAGGGTATTGCCAACATGCACTGAGATTGTGCTTCCAGATGACACAGCCCCAGAGCATGGTCTGTGTTACAGATCTGTAGAGCTAAGTTCTATAAAATAGAACGGTGTATGTTATACTGAAAAATGCTACTTTGCATTCTTCTCAGAGAATCCAGGCTATTTACTCCTCAGGGACTCCCAGGGTGGGCTGTCTGCTTCTTATTACCCCACTGTTTTACCATCCTGCTTCTTATTAACCCACTATTTTGCTGTCCTGCTTATTATTACCCCACTATTTTACTGTCCTGCTTCTTATAACACCACTATTTTACCATCTTCTATCCCTTACTGCAGTGGGGTTTCAAAGGAGTGTACAAGTGGTAGTGCCCAAATGCAGCTGCAATTCAGTGACTGATTACTTAGGTTCCTTTTAAAGATCCTGGACTAATCAGTGAGACAAGAGAACTTGCTGAAAGAATGCAAAAGAGAAAATTAAAATGCAACAAACACATCATTTGCCCAAGGTTTTCAAGACAGATGGATACAGACTATTACTGGAAGATGAGTTCCTTTTAGTTGCCATCTCATTGTCCAGTTCACGCAGTGTTTATTCACCAATTTTTACTTAATAGAAACATAAATACATGTCAGTGCATATCTACCTCCAGCGTGAGGCCCTTGCACAGATTTGATTGTAGTTTTTCTTGTTAATAATTTTCAATCAATGTCACATAGTCCTTAACTTCAGTGACTGCAAAATAGGCTGTTTCCTACTCTTGTAATTTATCATCTGATTCATTAGCCTGAGACTCTAGATTGTGACGATGTTGCAAGTGTTTTGCAGCTAACTTGGGTTTGTTTTCCCTTTTCAGAGAGCAGATATAGCTGTTGCCCCCCTCACCATAACATTGGTGCGAGAAGAAGTCATAGACTTTTCCAAACCCTTTATGAGCTTGGGCATCTCCATCATGATCAAGAAGCCTCAGAAATCTAAGCCGGGCGTATTCTCTTTCCTGGATCCTTTGGCTTATGAGATTTGGATGTGTATAGTCTTTGCTTACATTGGAGTCAGCGTAGTTCTTTTCCTAGTCAGCAGATTCAGCCCTTACGAGTGGCACTTGGAAGACAGCAATGAAGAACCACGTGACCCTCAGAATCCTCCCGACCCTCCAAATGAGTTTGGAATATTTAACAGCCTTTGGTTTTCCCTGGGTGCCTTTATGCAGCAAGGATGCGATATTTCTCCAAGGTTTGTTCCATATCACTCCATCACCTTTTTGCATTTTATGGTCATTTGCTGATGCCATGGTGCATATATGTTACTTTTTTTCAAATTTCTTTTTAATTCCAATTTTTTTTTTTTAGTTTGACATAACTATTCAATGCTAAGCATCCACATCAAGCCACCATGCTTGCTGACATTCACCTCCAGAGCGAGAGGCATTGCTTTGTAATACCATTTATGCATTTCTGCCAAACTTATATACACCATGTTGAGGCTGTAAAATGCATAAGGTATTCTGTTTTCAGCAATGCTTGGAGGGCTACCGTGTTTTTGCTGCATATCTCATTTTACGGTCATCTCCTTGGTGCATATAACATATTCTGCTTTACAAAACAAGATTTCTTTTTTTCAAAGTCACATGCAACAGCTCTTTAAAACACCTCCACGCCCAGCATGGCTTCTGCTAGTCTTTCTGCTTTCTTCTGTGCCCAGTTTCTCTAGTTTTGTTCCTCTTGCACCATCCTTTCACCTCTCACTAATTTGCTTAAAACTGTCTTTTGTATGTTGAGGTCTCCCTGTGTGCCCCTCTAACATGTATTGAGCACTACCCTGTGTGTTTATTGTTACTTCAGTCCAGTCTGGTCTGTTGTCCCTGTGTGCATAGGCAATATGGGCCAATAAGCATTGCCAGTTTCCATAAAGATTTTTCTTATTCACTAAGTCAGTTTAAAAATTCAGCAGTTTTTAAATTTGGTCAATACTAGTTCCAGTATAACAGAGAGCACTGGTATAAACTGGTGTAGAATTATATTTCAAAGAAGCGTTCTAAGAACAGTGGAGTTCTCTCTAACAGAACAATACATACCACAAGTGTTTTTGAATAATATATTTCTACAGAAAATACAATGTGGAAGTCTCATCTATTTCTTCTAAATGTTTCTAAATTTTCCATGGTAGAGCACTGTGGGGATGTGCCTATGATAAGCAGTGAAATCACCTCATTTCTTACTGTTAGAGCACTAGTTATATTTTGTATTATAATATTTCAATAACCTGTTGGCAATTATTTTAATTAAGTATAGGTGCTTAGTAGAAGAAACCAGATGCATTTTTTTCCTTTTAACAAGGTTTCTAATTAAGACAAGAGAAACAGATCTTGTCTAAACTAAGAACTTAAGTTTGAAATACACCTTTCCAGTCTCCATATTTCTGTACCTTTTTCAATACTGGAATCATAGAATAGAATGTATTATAGAATAGTAGGGGCTGGAAGGGACCTCTGGAGATCAAGTCCAACCCCCTGCTAGGGCAGGCCACACAGGAACAGATCCAGCAAGGTCTTGAAAGTCAGAGAAGGAGACTCCTCAGCCTCTCTGGGCAGCCTGTTCCAGGCATTATCACTCTCACAGTGAAGAAGGTTTTTTCCTCATGTTGAGGTGGAACTTTCTGAACAGAGAATCATTGCAAAGTGACCATGTTTTCCTGGTCTGTGCGGTGGTGGGGGTCTTGAGTAGTCTCAGTGAAGCAAGGGACAAAAGTTCTATGAAGTTCCATGGAAAGGATCATGATTTCCCTTGTTATAATGCAATAATGAACCTTTAAGTTCACACTCATTGCACATTCAAATCTGCTAATCTTGGCAGCTAAATCCAGCACTTGGAGGCACTGGTGTGTGCCTGTAGGTACCTGATGCAAGTCACACAGATGACTTGATGGCAGCAAAAAGAGGTCAGACTTATGGACAGGTGCATTTATATCCTCCCTAAAAACAGGTAGAGACTGTAGCCTGGCTGTGGCCGTGCATTACAAGTGCTGGGTGTGCCTCACCCTACAGCTACAGCTGTCAGCCTTCTCCTCTTGTTCCTACACTGTGTCACTGCTTCACACCTAAAGTCTGCACTGAGTCTGTGCCTCTGCTCCCTGCTAGAGGTGATGAGTAGTGGTAGCATTTAAATTGCTGTTGACCGTGTGTGTGCCCAATATAAAAGACCGGGAAATAAGCACTGGGACATCACATGGAAAGCTGCAGGCATTGCACTGTTTCCACTAGGTCTGTTTATTGACAGCTAAATAGAAGTGTATAGGATTTTTGTTAAGCTCTCATGTGACTCTTTGACATGTTCAGCCATTTACCTTATATAACTCTTTTTTTTTTTTTTTAATACTACCATGATAAGTGAACTTATTTATTTTAGCTGTCTTTCAGAAGCTATTAGCTCAGTGTTTATATAGTGTAGCCCTCATTTGTTCAGTTACTCTGTTATCTTTCATGATAACAGATTCCAGGCAGTTAATATGCATTGTTATTGAAAAAAAAAAAAAAAAAAAAAAGAAAAGAGAGAAATTTAATACTTTGGTTTAAATTCAAGAAACACTGTTCCTTTGACCGATGTGTTGATTTAAGTTGATTAAATGTCAAATTTCTTTCCATAGAAGGGACTATTCCCAAGTATTCCATTCTTAATCCTTGTAAGGTTATGCCATTCACAGTACATTGACTCTATGAATGTTTCATACTATTTTATTGCCATTAAAGGGGGCTTCATTCTTCCATTGTGAGTTTTGTCTGAATAAATTTCTTATATGAGAGCGTACAGCACTTGTAGAGAGATGCCGACAAGCAGTCTGGAGAGATCACTTTTGTACTTGCTGATAAAGGCTCTTTCAGCTGCCTTTGTGTGGAACAGCTGTGACATCTAATGACTAGTTAGATCTAGCCTCGGTGAGTATGCTGTGTGGATATTCCAGAGGATATATCCCTATACTCTCCTTTTTGTATTTAATAGGAGTCCTCTAAACAGAATCAGATAGCAGCCAAAGGATGGGGGTTAGTGCATCCCTTGATGGAATCAACATTTGTTCCAGCAGTTTTGTTCTGCTATCAAAGGCTGCTGTGTTTTCTGCATAGTGAGCTAAAGCATTGAAAAATTCACTTCTGATGGATCAAAAGTAGATTATTAAATGTAAGATGCTTTAATGTAAGATGTGTACAGCAAATGGAATCAGGAGAAAACAGTCAAATTGGTAACACTGTTCTGAGAGAAAGTATCTTTGAAATCTCTATGAGAACATGTATTTTCATTTTGCTCTTTATTCATTTGGAACAAAGAGGATAGATTAATTAATTGCTGATGGAAAAAAGACAGGGGGTTCATTAAAAGTAATCTCATGAGGTTGGTCATTTAAGAAGCTGTATTTCTAGATCTCTATTTTCACAGTAGAAAGCTCAAGAGACTCCTATTAAAGGCCATGGGAATGACTTTGTGGGACTTTCAAAATAGCAACCAGAGCTGGGTAACTAGACATGTCTGAAACTCCCACTGCCCATTCCTGTGATGGAAGCATCTCAAGTCAGTACTTCAGATGCTGTTATTGCTCATGTTCTGCCTGGCCATGAGAGGCCAAGGGCTGGTTGGGTGTGTGAGCAAGGGATGGAGCTCCCAGCTTAGGGGGAATCAGGTTAACATGTGTTATATGAAAGAGCTCTAGGCAAGGAGAGTTTGCACCAGAGTTGTTTAGGTTTATTTATCAATATAATACCAGCCTTGTATTGAGCAGAAGAGCCCAATTAAAAACTGAGTAGTATGAGAAGCTTATTATTTCTGTATATTATAGGAAATCAAATGTGCTTTTTGGATGTGAGTAGAAACAAAATTCAGGTTATTTTGATAACTACCCAAGGTGTTGTTTGAATGTATTATTCTCCTGGAAACTGAATGTGAATCTGAATATTTATTTTGTTTTTCTCTTGTTACTAATTTGCTCTCATTTGACTCCATGCTTCCTTTCAAATTTCCTCTCAAGGTATGCACTCTTCCTGTTTACTTCCTTTTGAAAGCACCATCTGACCTTGTTTTGATAATTAAGTTATAATTCTGTTATTCCAGGTCTTTGTTACTCCTCTCATTTGTCAACACACTAATTCACTTTAAATAATGTGATGCAAAGTATCTATTCATGGAGGTAATTTGGAAAATGACATGTTGGGATAAAGCATTAGTAGTTTGGTTTTAAATTACAACACTGTGCACTTGGCCAGGTATGCCTTCATCAGAAAAAGTGGTGCTGGTAGTAAAAGCTGTGATTGATTTTTCTGTATTTATTATCTGAGTAATGAACAAACATTTATTTGGTTCACAGCACAAACTATACAAATATTGTCTTTTTACCAGACCAGTGTTTATGTACTAACCCTTTCTCTCCCACATCCCTCCACACCAGCCCCTGCAGTGGGTATAAGGAGTCTTCATATCAGCAGATGGACTGGGGGGAACTGGGGTCCTTTGGACAAGGAGGCTGCCAGGCCATGCTTGTCTGTGTTCTTGTTCTTCTACTCTGTCTGTCTGTCTTCACTGTCAGCTTTGTGGTTTGTTTTGTTTTTCTTTTGCCTCATCCTGTGCTACCACCAGTTCCAGCCATGTCAGCCCAGACAGCTTCATAGTAGCAGCCCTTCAGTCTCCCTTTTCACGTTCACTGGAAGACTCTAGGAGAACAACTCTGTAGTGATATCCAGATTTCTTTCAAGTGACCTCAACTCTTCTGAGAACAGCTCTGGTCCTCATCTAGCAAGACCCCTTTCTTGCATGTAGAACCCTCAGGGAAGTGTCTTCTTCGTCAAGGGATCCAGCCATGCCCCCCTTCCCCTGCTTCTCAGCTGTTCTCCACTTTCTGTCCTGTATCTGTCTGACTTGGTTCATGCAGGTTGCAAGATCTCTGGGACAAGATATTTTTACCTCTCTCACTGTGTTCTGTGCTGTATGAGCATGCAGCTCGACACAGACTTTTTGTTGTTACAGCAGTGTGAGCTTGAGGAAAATTGGTTTGGAAAGTGCTTGTCTTCTGCACATCTTCATCCCAGCATCCTGCAGCTACCAGTGCAAGTAAGATACTTCCTATGGGAAACTATAGGGAGAATGAACACGAACTGTTTTGTTCCAGATAATTCCACTGAGTTTATCAAAAAACCCTAGCAAGTCTTTTTTTTATCTGCCTGTTCCAAGACCTCCTGCAAAGGAAGATGGCCCCAGGAAGCTGGAAACCCCAGATAAAGCTGGTCTGGCTGTATGCAAGTGGATGTTTCATCTGCTGTACCTGCTGGCCAGGCTTCTGCTTGATCTCTCTGTCCACCCTGCTGCAGGGAGGAGAACCTCAACTCCAGGTGTTCCCTGAAGATGGCAATTGTGTAATGAAGGAATGAATAAAAGGGAGATGAATTTCACCTGATGTGGCCATCTAAAAGCAATAGGCTTTGATTAGTTAGGCATCTCAGTTCCCTCCAAAGTCATGAGGCAGATGGACTTATCCCACACTACAGCAAGTGAGATCTCTTTCTGAAGGTCTCTGTCTCCTCACTTTCTCTCCCCTGGCTCCAAAGGGAGGCTGACGTGGTGAGTTCAGCAGGCACTACTTTGTGGTTGGCTAAAATTACATTAGTCCATGTAAGAGGTTGATTTGGGATGCAGGGTATCAAGTTCTACAAAGTGGCTAAAGCCAAGATCCAGCTGGTAAGGGAGGTGGCCAGAAAGGGCTTTAGCCATCTGTAAAACCACAAGATATTAACTTGATACTTTAAAAAAGGTAGATTCCTTGACTTCCAACATTTACTGGATTTATATTTCTGCAGCTTCACCTTTGCAGCTACTCTGTAGCCTTCTGATAGTGAGCATAGCTGCAGCACAGCCCAGATGGAAAGTGGGAAGCCTTTTACCCTCTTGGGAGGCCCTCAGGAAAGCAGAAAAGGTTCCCACATTGGCTGGTGATCCAGCAGGTGTGTGCCTGCCCCAAGGAAGCACACTCAGGCCAGAGCCAACAGCAGCATCTCCAGAGATCACTCCTGGAAAGTCGTTGCTTCCTGATGGACAGAGAGGTGACACTTCAGTCTTCAATCTTCCCTAAGCTCTGTAACTACCTGCAGCACCTTGCCTATAGGTGTGGACTTACACAGCAGTCCCTGAGGTGCTAACTGTGCTGTAATCCATAGAAACCAGCCTGCATCTGCCCTCTCCATGGGAGCTGCTGCTTCAGCTTCCTGGGCAGAAGGGTTCACCTCTTCATTTGTTTCTCCACATTCCTCTCACCTATTCCAGATTGCTCTCTCTGTTTTTATTTTGTGGTTTGTTTTTTTTTTACTTTAGTGTCTTCTTTAATGTTGGATGAATATTATTTTTCTTTTCTTTTTTTTTTTTTTTCTTAGTAATTTAATGGGATTTTTTTACTGGCTCAGGCAATCCCAGGCTCTAGCCAAGGCTAGGCAGTTCACCACCTAACACCCCTGTGTGGGTGGGGCAAGGGCACGTCATGAGCCTTTTGCTTTTTTTTCCTGTCTCCATCTGTTGGTAGGACAACTTGTACCCACTGTCTGGGGATGGCACTGAGGGGCTTGATGGAAACAAATAAACAGGTAAGAGTTCTCTTGCTTTCTCTTCCCTTCACACAGACCAAGGACTACAGCATCAAGGCTCCATGGATTTACTGTGTCTGGGATTGATTCTTCCTCCAGTGGTATCAGTAGAGTTAAGAGAGATCATAGAATCATAGAATGTTTAGGGCTAGAAGGGGCTTCCAAAGGGCATCTAGTGCAGCCCCCCCTGCAGGGAGCAGGGACACCCTCAACTAGACCAGGCTGCTCAGAGCCTTGTCCAACCTCACCTTCATCATATGAAATAGCTTTGTCTTAGCTCCTGAGGTGATTCCTGATCAACATGCTGTGTTTGAAGAATGAGCACTGCACATGGTGGGGAAATTCCCCACCCAGCTGAGCAGCATGGCACTGGCATCCTTCAGCCCCAAAAATATATTTGCAGCCTGATGTTCAGTTGCTCTAAAGCATCGAGAGCTCTTACTGACAGGATCTAGACCTCCTGACCACTAGGCATTTTGTAAGTAGATGTTTATAAATAGACTTTTTAGTCCCTGTGGTATCCTTTAAAAACAAACAAACAAAAAAAAAACCAGAACACAATTAAGTGTTTTTCTGCTTCCTTCTCTGCTGCTCTAGTGGTTATAAAGCAGGAACACGCTTGACTTGGAACATTGCAACATGCAAATTTTAATTACTGTAAAACATAAAACAAACCAGCCTCTCTCCTCACTTCAATATGCAGATTCAGTCTGTAACTCCTGCTCGATTGTGATGAGAGAACAATAATGGTTCTTTTTTTTTAATTCTTGTTATCCCTTTCATGTTTATTCAGATTCCCTTCTGCCATTTACTCCATCTAACATCGATGCAGTAAAAGGTACATTCTTGTCTTCCAAGCTGGGCAGCCCCCTCATAGAAACATCGCTGGCTCATTGCAGCAGCCAAATCCAGCTCAGGGAAAGACTGGGCAAGCAGAGAAGACAAAAGGCTTCTGGCAAAAGGCTTGTCCAGCAAAGTGTCTGTGGAAGTCAGGAGAGCTTGTTCCTCTCCAAGCCTCCAATAGGGTTGGATCAGATTGTTTCTTAATCAACTGTTTTCACTGAAAGAGAGAGTGTTTAACTAGGCAAGAGCAGTGCACACCAAGTTTGCTCTCCTGAGGAAGGAACTGGCTCAGAGTCCACCTCTTCACAGATACCTGGGGGATCTGGACAGAAGGGTTGTGCATGTGAATTTCTCTTGAGTTAATTAAAGCCACCAAGGAATGTCTTCAAAGCCGTTTGATGATGTGTGTTTTTCCCTAGATCTCTCTCAGGGCGAATTGTTGGAGGAGTCTGGTGGTTCTTCACTCTCATCATTATCTCTTCCTACACTGCTAATCTTGCTGCCTTCCTTACGGTGGAGAGGATGGTTTCTCCCATAGAGAGTGCAGAGGACCTGGCTAAACAAACTGAAATAGCCTACGGCACTTTGGATTCAGGCTCAACCAAAGAATTCTTCAGAGTAAGTCTGTTCAATCTCCTTTAGAGCTTTTCTAGACCACAAGTACCTAATACACAGTTTTCAGTCGGTTGTTTATTCCCAACTGTAATAGCTGTTTCCGTGAAAGCTGCTTTGTGCAATCAGGACAGGCCTGAGTTCAGATTTTCATATCAAAAGGCATTTTATCAGAAATGGGTGGTTTTGCTCAACCTGAAACATCTCAAGATGGAAAACTTGACCTCTGTGATCATGGGAAGGATTTTTTTTTTTCACACCACTTTCAGAACCTCGGTCTGCTGAGCAATAATGCAGTCGTTAGCATGATATTTAGCAAGGAAAACTCTTGGAGGAGTGATGCTCTTGACCTACTTGTTCTGTTTGCCCAGCTGGCAGCCTCTAATGCCATCCGACATCCATGTTCACTTGCCAGAATGAGAAGGAGAATGGGAGATGTGAGTTCCTGTTGCTTCTATAGGGTAAACATCAATTGCTGCAATTGCTGCTGTGTCTTCACTGCTCACCAGCATCTGGCTGTGGCTGTGTCAAGCAGTTGGGGGTGAAACTTCTGTACTGGGTTAGGGAAGTGCTGGGTTTGCAGTATTTGGGGGCAGGAAGGATAATGCAGTTTCATTTAAATTTGTCCTTTAACTCTCTATTTGCCAAGCCACAAGCTGGATGGCAGAGAGTGTGGTAAGGGTCGTTAAAAACTCTAAATATCACCTCAGACCACTTTTATGTGTTTAGAAACATGGTGACCCAAAAAGCTTTTATTTCTGCCCTTTGCAAGGGCGAACTGAAGCGCTCAGCCCTTTCAGGGAGCTCTTGGTTCTCTCTCAGCAGTGCCAATCAGATGCCATTCAAACCAGGGTTTTTTTGTTATGGAAAAGTGCTGAGTGCTGCCTGTCACTCAGACTGGCCAGGTGCATGTGCGAGGGTGGAGACAGACCAAAAACCCACAAACCTTGCTGTGTAGGCTGATGAAACACTGAGTGCTCCTTGGGTAGGTGCTGATGAATTGCTTACTATTTCAGTACACCACTGTACTCACAGGTACGTGTATGTGTAAGTCTGGTGTCAAGCTGGAAGTGAATGCAAAGGTACATGAGGCTTTTGTACTCTGTCTTATAGGTGATGTTATTATATAAAAAGAGATTCTCAGTAGTTCTTAATTAGCTGTGGTGGCTGGCACGTCGCAGTGGCTTCTGTGTTAAAATCCTGTAAGATAAACACTGACCTTGGAAGGGTGACGGGAGTGTGTAAAAAATTGTCTTCTGTTTAATTATCAGCCTGAGGCAGTATTATCTGCACAGCAGAAATGAGTGGAGTGGACCTGTCAGAAGAGGTAGCACAACTTGATTAGAAATATTGGAGCTGTTTACAGTCACTGTACTGTTCTTAGGGGAAAAAAAAATAATCTTCTGTTGAATATCTTGTTACTGTTAATACAGGAAGAGGGATTGTATGGGGCTGTTTCTTCATTTCCTTAATAGTTTGACATAACAAGGAAATCCCTTCTCACCAAGAGATCAAAGGAATGAGTGTTCCGTGTGAAAGGATACAAAGTCTAGTAAATGTATGAATACCTTGTTGTGCTGTTAATAGTCTTGAGATGAGCTGGGACTCTCTCCTGGTGCTGGGGGAAGCAGGGCTGTAAATGAGGATGATCTGCCAGGAGCTGCCAGCTCCATCAGGCCGGGAGAGGCGTGGGATGGGGAAGGAGAGCAGAGCCCCAGCAGTGGTGGAATGAGGCACACCACCTGCTCTGGGTGATCTGATGGGCCAAGTGGGAGGGAAGATGGGCCCTGAGTGGTGCTTCCCTCTCCTCGGTGTTCTCAGGGCACACAACATCATTTTGGTTGTATTAACTTTTGCAGAGTAATTAATTTGAGTAGAATGATGCAGCCATGAAACTGTTGTAATTAGAGTCTTCATCAGTTGATTTGAGAAGGGCAAAAGCATCGCCTTAGATTAAATGTGTATATTCACATAAAAACTTGGTTGTAACACTCTTTATTAGCTATTTAATAAGGTGGTAATGATGACTGAAACTTGAAAGAACTCTTAGAGGACACGGGGTTGCTGAGTGCTGGCTGCATGGGTGGTGCCTGCTCTGTGGCTGGGGATGCTGTGCTCCCTGTAAGCTCTTTTCTCACCCCTGCTAGAGCACCAGTGGGAGCCATAGTGGTCTGAGTCAGAAAAAGCCATGAGTTTTGCTGGGAGCAGTGGGATGCTCATTCCCCCTGTGAGGGGAATATCCTTTGCTGCCCATTCCCCACCAGCATTTAACCAATTAAAGCAGCAGTTGGCTGAGTGGGTCAGGATATCTACCCAGTGAGAAAGGAGGCTTCTAACTGAGGGGATGACTGCATGAGCAAGTTCAGGCAATCCTCACTTACACTGGTTGCCCATTTGTCTGTGCACATGCTCTGGCTGTGGCGTGTGAGAGGCAGCTAAATCTCCCCTAGAGATGAGAGAAATTACCTGCCTGTGAGGAGGTCAGCACGTGTGTAGAGGCACACAGGAGGTGCAGATCAGTCTCTCTATAAAGAAGCTTATATGGGTCTGACTCTTTCTAGAGCTGTAAAGCTAAAATGTTTCTCAAACTAACATATTAGTCAGATATTGATCTTAATGGCTGCTGTTGGACAGTGACAGCTGCCAGACTGACAAGGAAGAATTGCCTCATCATAGAGGAATGACATACAAATGAGCTTCAGATACCCACCATCTTATCTGGATGTGCTAGAAAGAGCTCTTAGAGGGGCTTCAGCCCACAGCTCCTTTCTGCCAACCCCATCTTCAACTGGGATCACTTTTGAAGATTTCTTTTACAATGTAGATACCTGTATGCTAGGAACTGGGCTGATACCAGCACCTCATTTCAGAGGAACAGATGGCAATGACTTTCAGCCACTTCAGACCGGGGCAGACTCCATCTAGTGACCTGTTTTATAGGTTTGGCCATTTCCCTTAACATCACAATGTCTCCCACATAGCTGTGGCTATCTCAGCCATGTAGGCTACAGCTGGGTGCACTGGTGCTGTCTCAGGTGTGCACTGGGGCTGCTGCCAGCGTGATGTTCTGCTCACAGTTACAGCAAGGGAACCTGGGCTTTCAGTTTCACAGCAGGCACTGATCCTGCTCCTCACTTGTTGGTGACTCTCTGCATCAGGGCATTTGTCCCCCCAGTATATTGAAGAACCAGATGAGCCTTCCTGTATTTTCATGGTTGTAACATCTTTCAGAGCAGCATTTTGCACTAATTAGCTTATAAAGGCATTTAAATGGCAGTCAATAATTTACATCAATTCTCTTTTGGCTTTCAAAGGGCACTCATTCACATTGAAAAGGAAAAGAAAGGGCCTCTCCTTAGATATTTATTAACACACAGTCTCAGATTAAAGACTCCAAAATATGTTCTCTCTCTAAAAGTGGCAAAAACCTGGACTAGAAAGCAATTTCAATTCACTAAGCTACTGCTTTTAGGGGTGTTTCTGTTAGAATTAACATATTCTGATACATTCAATTAAAGCTTGAGCATATCTGAGCAGCTCATCAAATCAATGTAACACTATTTCAACCAAATTCAGCACTGAGCCTGAGTTTAATACCACAGTCTAATAGGTTTCACACCTCCAATATGCATCTATTCAAAAGGCATGACCTTTACAACCAATTAGTAATTCTTATGTAAACTTGGCTGTATTTAAACTCTAGTGGAAGCAGAACATGTTTCTAGACATTTAGAAATGCAAATTGCTCTTGACTTTCTGATGGTTTCTTTCAGTTGATAGCAGATACCTGTATTAAGAGGCTTCTGTAGAGTAACTTACAAAGTCCATGTTTGCTGATGGACAGACAGAGCTGACCTGCTAGTGTGTACCTTACTGGAAACCTGTTTTGGAAGGTGTCCTCAGAATGGATCTGATGTGACAAGGTTTGACAGGTTGAAATATTGAGGCAGGTAACATGCAGCAAGATCTTGCATTAAGTCCTTCTCCCTTTTGTGGGAAATGAAAGGCAGCTCATATCATATTGCCAGTGTAGTTAATCACTATTAATTAAAACTAAAGAAAAAGGAGACCTCAAAGCATTGCTATTTTATTGTAGAACTTTTTCTCAGCAAAAGTTTCAAGAATGTCCCCAAGAAAACAACTCTTCTATCCAAGGGCTTCCCTGTGCCTCAGATTAAATGACTTGCTGCTCTGAAGTCAGTTCCTATATTTTTTCTCCTGAAAATAGGTCTGGTTACCTGTGAGGAGTTCCAGTAGAAAGGCCAAAGATCCTTTGGGTGTGATGGTTCCTGCTCTTACAGTTAGTTACTCCTCCCTGCCACCAATGTTCATGAGTATTGGACAGAGACTTTGACACTGACAATGCTTCTCCTGTCAATACTCTAGACTCACTGACTGCAGGAGTCAACCAGGCTGGCAGCCTTCAAGCTTAGATACTTCAGATAAAATTTTTAGGAATTATTTTGCAATATGGTTCAAAATTCACATCTGAGGCTTGAGTCTCCATTACTTCAGGACATATGAAGATGTTCCTCCTTTTTCTTTCTGGTGAGGTATCTCTTGAAAAGAATTTTACTTTTAGCTGGTAAAACTAAAGCTGATGTAGAGAACAATTTGTTCAAAGGAAAAGAAAAAAAAAAAACAAACAAACCAACCACAAAAACAAACACCAGACAGATTAGCACCAAAGCAGAAAATTCTCTGAAAAAACAAAACCAAAACAAAACAACAAGCAAAACCATTCCCTAAACCCATCAAAAGCTTTTTGAAATACCTTTCACTAAAAGCTCCTGAGTAAGTAAAACCTCCTCTCCTGTCCAGACAGTGCTCTATAGCAGGCTGTATCAGGTGGGATGGCACCAGTGACACTGGCAGGTCCCTCCAAAGAGCAAACCAGTGCTGGATCCCACCCCAGTTGGCAGTGTGCAGAGAAGACTCCCCGTTGGTGTCCCTCTTGGGGACTGTGACAATTCCAGATGTGGTGGCTGAGGCTGGTCCCACGGGCTGGCATCTGGGCAGGTGACATAACAACTTTAACGTGTCCTGAAGCATGAGCACTTACACCCATTTACCAGGTAAAGAGCTCATGGCTTTCCACTGATGATAGGCTTGTGTGAAGGCAAGGAGTAAGAGAAATAAATTCTACCAGCCAGCTGTTTAGGTGAGGAAAAGCCTTGAATTATGAACCAGTAGCTGCCATGTGATTTTTATGCATTCTGTGCAATCAAACGTTATTGAAATAATCATTAGAGCCTATTAAAAACCCCATAGTGAACTCTACGCACGCAGCGCTGAGGGTTTCATCTGTAGTTAAACTCTTTGATTTTTAATTTCAAAATCACTTTGCTAGTGAAGATGAAGGACTTGTTTCCAGCCCAGCATTCGTACAAATGCTTTGCTTTTGCCTTTGGTTAAAACTATGATTAGCAGTTTTAAGCTTTCTGTGTTCTTGGCATCAAGCAAAACAACACAGTCATCATAACAAATGCCTGACAACAATATTGAAGTGTGATTGTATTTATGGACTTTGAAGAGCAGAGCATCACAGAGAAGTGATAGCTTCAAATGTGAGCTTTATAGATCTTTGACAGGCAACTTGGCAGTGTTTAATCAGAGAAAAAGTACCGTAGTTTGACTGTTTTTCAGCAACAGAAAGTGTGAAAAACCCATATATTCTCTCTCCCCTCCCTGTTTGATGTAGGTGAGGGTGTGCACAGACATTAAAAGAAGAATGTATGTGTGCAGAGAGATGACAGCCTCTCCGTTGCATGAATGATAGATGGGCTACTTGGGGAATTGTTTTTTTCTCTTAATCTGTTGAACCTCTTTTCTGCCACATGGCTAACAGGCAGTTTTAGAACCAGCAGGAAATCAAATGTGACATCATTACAAAAGAAATGGTTTCCCATGAAGTGATCTAATGTCTTTAAGCATATAGATTGGAGAGGAAAATGTATCCTTACGGGAACTAAAATTAACAGCTCATCCATCATCCAGTCCTTGAGAAGGAAACGTGTGGATGGTGTTGGGTTAAGGTGGCTGAACTGTTTTACTGATTTCAGCAGACAAGGCAGGGTTTAACAAAGCTTTTAGTCAACATTTAATAACAACTATTCTATTAAATCTCACAGAATCACAGAATGTTAGGGGTTAGAAGGGACCTAGAAGATCATCTAGTCCATCTCTATGTTCACTAGCAGATAGCATTGTTCTATCAGCCCTACTTGCATTTGTGGTGTAAGCATTCCAGCTCACCTACTGCTGGGAGGTCAGGCTCTGTCAGAACAGGGCTGCAGTCTGGAGGTGGGCAGCTGGGGAGGGGGGGGGGCACCATGTGTGGCTGCAGCCCCTGGTGCTGCACGGGTTAACACTGTGACTGTGTCTGCACCACGGAGGGAAGCAGAGATGCCTCGGGGAGAAATCGCTTGCTGTTTGGATGTTCTACTTTTTTGAGAGCAGCTCTATGATTATAATAATGACATTGCTCAAGACAGCAAGGACCCTGGTTTTTCAAGTCTCTCCCACTTTATGTAATGCTGCTGTGTCACATTAATGCCTGCTTGTTAGGGGTTCATTTCAAATCCATGAGTGCTGACAAATTACTCGCAGCACTGCTATTGTTACTTTTGAATAGTTAGAAAATAGGTGGAGATTTGGAAGCTAATGATGTGAATGTGGAGCATCCCCTCCTGCAATCCACTGGGATTTCTCCATCACTGCTTGTACGTTGGCCTGTTCTGTCTGGAGCTGAAGACTCATTAGACCTGACAGTGTTCAGATCGTGTGCTGGAAACGCCGTTATCTGTTAATTTATTACGGGCCAAATCCAGAGCAGGGCTGGTGTGCTGCTCAGTTGCCCAGACAAGACTACCCTGCTAAATATGCCACTGCTGGAAAGATGCCCCTTAGCCTGAAGGCTGATGTAATCCCTCCCTCCGGCGGGCTTGAGTCGTGCTGCTTCCCAGGCAGACACAGACAGACAGCTATGCTCCAAGCCTGGCCATGCTGGTGGCCAGCAGTGGCATCCAGCCCCTGGCGTCCCCCCACAGTGTGGCTCCTTGGGGGGAGCACTGGCTGAGCCCTGGCTGTGGCTGTGAATCACAGAGGCTTTACAAAGGTGGCTCGTTTCAGTTTAATTTCCCCATCAGTACTGCAACGGGGAGGAATGGATGGCAGCAATAAAGTGAGAAGCTGAATGTAGGCATAGTCTGAAATTCACTGTTGTGCCAGGAAGGGACGTCTTAAAATCTTGATTTACATTCTGCTACTCAGACTGTTACTGACATGTCAGCGGCGTCTGGGTACAGCCAGAGTGTCTCTTTGCTTGTCTGTTTGTATGAGTGGAAAGATGTCTGTTAGAGCAGGTACAGCACATTATCTGCCTGCTGCCAAAGTGCACGTTTTCAAATACCAGGATACACAGCAAAAGGAAACTCCTACAATATTGTATTATTTCTATAAGATAAAGTTGCTCTTGTAATTGGGCCGTGTGTGTCGGGTGTGGGAAAGCCACAGTGCTGCTGAAGCCTGGAGGGTTCTGTGCAGGCTGCTTCCCCATCTGCCTGTGTATGTGCAGTGCAGCCACTAACCCTCCTTCCCACCACCTCCCTGTCCCCAGGCTGGGCTCCCATCCCTGCCCCAGTCAGGGGAGGTTGCTGCCAGTGGCTTGAGAGAGCTGGCTCTGAAAGACAGGACCTCTCCTCACAGCCCCCACACAGTGGACCACCCTGGTTGTGGGCCCAATCCTTCATCTCTCTGGGCTTCATTTGCCCCAGCTGGGAAAGGAAAATGCCATTTTTAAAGCAGGAGTGACAATGTCATTAATTTGAATAACAAAACATCATGACAACATCTCCCATCACAAACCTGACTGCAAAACAATTATTATTCACCAGCTCACCCTTTCTTTTACATTTCCACATATATTATCAGAAAAAGATTTCTGTGTTCCTACAAGAATACAGACCAGTTTACATACTTGAACCTTCCTTATCTGTGGCATCCTGCAGGTTTGTAAACTGTAGGTAGAGTTTGATAGATATGGAGGTTGGCCATGCTACAAAAGAAATGCCCTGTGCATGCCCATGGCATCTGACCTAGTTTTTTCTGCTGAAAATGTAATAAAAACAAGAGGTTCATGTAATGATGGGATTGATTTTTCTGTCCATATAGGTAAGTAAATTGCTGGCATCACAAGTTATCTGCGGCTAAAAGCTGTGACATTGATCTATTAGACTTTGCCCTATGACCTTCAGTAAATGACATCTCTGCTTTCATGTCTGCACTTGGGAAGGGGGACTAATGGTGCCCTCTGGCCTTTGCAAGACCTGATTTTTCCTTGTCAGTAAGGAACTTGGCAATTTCAGGCAGAGGGACCTTGCTAATTATATTTATCACGTTCTTCTTATTAATGTAACATCATTAGGCCAGCATCCATGTGCCCCAGAGCTGGTGACTCCAGCCACCATCCCTTGCTCTGCCCAGAGGCAGCTGTGGCAGAGGTGACTCCATGTCAGGCTTGTGAGGGAGCAGAAAGGCATCAAATCAAAGCCTTATCCAAAAGGCCAAGACAGTGGTAGCCACTCCACTGCAGTTTGCTATACTGGGAGTCTAAGAAAGCAACTGCCTAAAACTGATCTCAGAGTGATTCCCAAGCCAGGCAACAGCAGTGGGGCCAAGGCAGCCTTCTGGCATTTTTTCCACTTGCATTGAGAAACTCACTTTTTAATGGTTCATAAGCCACTGGATTCATTAGCTGCTGTAGAAAAGCTAATTGCACATGTGGAAGAAAAGCATTGAGTGATGCTAATGAAGCTAAGGTTCACACTTAACTGCCTAGGTTGATATCAGTGAGGAGTGTGGCCATATCAAGACAGCCTGTATTATTCAGATTAAATACCTGCACAGGGCTTAGTACAGACCTTAGTGTTTTGTATCAGCAACATCTCTCTGACTTAGGGCTATAGATTTCTCTTGTTAAAGAGCTATAAAGTGGTCATGGGGCTGGTGTGGCAGAGGAGTATGTTAACTCTGCAGCTTTAGGTCCTTTATTGATTTCTCTGCCTGCTTCTATATGTGCAGTGGTCAGGATGCTCCCTATGCTTTGCACTTGCCCAGCATGAAATGTTATGTTCCTTGTAGCCCTGAGTTACTGGGGAGGCCTTGCCTTTCTCTCCTCCCTCTATTTTTAAGATTGTTTCTCACTCTCTTAATTTGGAAGACAGAGATTAAAAAAAAAAAAAAAAAAAAAAAAAAAATATAGTCTAAAATTTTAAAAATAAAGAGGGAGACAATACAAAAGATCTTTAAAAGTAAAATTGATTTGGGTGAATTTGTTTCATGACTGGATGATCAACAATAATCACCTGTTAAGAGAACATTTTGAGCTTGACTGCTGGGAAATAATTTTCTAGTGCCTGTCATAAGAGACAAAGAACCATTTGGGTGATTTTAATAAGATATCCAATGGGTGGCATGAGGCAGGCATTTCAAAGGAAACCTTCAAGTTGAGGAGAAGGTGGCAGAGAGGGCAAATCCTTCTCAAATAGGCAAAGGGCATCCCTGTGATGTGCTTTCACACCAGAGGAAAAAGGCTGTGTCTTTCAAACACAGTCACTTCCCCACTAGGCAGTAGTGGAGGAGGTGACTCGGTGTCAGTTCTAGCAGCAGTGTGAGACAGATGCCTGCAGAGGGGGAAAGGTCATTCGGTCATGGGGAGAAGGCTTCAGTCACAAAGATATTGTCGAGCTAAATTTAACCAACCTCAGGGATTTGTCCAAGATGTGCTGGGTTTTGTAATCTCTCTCAAGGTGGTTTGGGATGTACACAAGTGAAACCAAGGCATCTGCTCCTGCTCAGCTGGAGCGAGGTCTGCGGGTGCTGGGTTTTTTGTTGGTGTTGAATGGATTCAGGAAAATAATGGGCTCTGAGAGGTAACTCTGCCTGTAATGTGTGCCCAGCCCCATCCAGCTGCACTTTTGAGGCTATGGAATGCTGTGGGTTTGTTTGAGTTTTTCATTTCACTACTGGAGCCAACCAGACATCAAAACTAGGAGAATTAGAATGAATGACAGTATTAACATTGTGGACCTGATGGAATTGGCAGCTTCTTTTAGAACGACTGCACTGCTCCCCAGAAGCAATGTGTGTTTAGGTACCAGCTAGTAGTGGGCCAGGCAGGTGACTCCTCAGCAGGAGAGCTGCTGGCTCTGCTGACACAAAAGGGAGCTGCCTACACCCTCATGCTGAGGTGTGTGTGGCTTCTACTCCTGCATAAACATCTCCAAATAAAGAAGAAAGCTGGCAGTATTGACAGAGCAAAGGCCAGCTCTATTTATATCTGCAGTAAGGCTGCGATAATGAAAAGATGCTTTAATGTGTCCCAGGGCCTAGATGAAACACTGAAAATGTTGCTTTTAAGAAAAATAAATGATAATAATATCCCCTTGAAATCCCAAGGAAATATGTGTGACGGACTTCTTGAGAGCAATATCAAAGAAATGAAATAGGAGTTGTAGAGCACAGGGAGTTACTACAGTTATGGGCTTTGAATTGGTTTAAATCTTTGCTTTTAAGCTTTTTTTTTTTCTAAGTATCTCTTTAAAAGTAACACTTTAATGAGAAGCAAAGTGTTTTACTGCTGCTGAACTCTGGCAGAAGTGCAAATCTGTCAGACCTTACCTTATTTTGGAGTATAAATCCATTCTCTGTGGTTGCTTTCTGGTCCCTCATGGGTGTCAGACTCCTGGGGGGCACACAGTTGTTGGTCTAGGCAGCATGAACGTCTGCAGAGGAGGACAGATGGGTGAAAATGTTCTTTCAGCACAGGATTTGCAGCTTCATAGTTAGAAAGGAATGAAATTTTCCTTTTCTATAAGTCTTTTATGAGCTTCTGGGTTTCTGGGGTTGGTTGTTTTTGAGACAATTGGAAAAAGGAAAGTATTTACTCCAAATGTCTTATTTCATTTAATCTTGTTGCATCTTTTGACCAGCTTCAGTCAGCTGGTGGTTTTATGTTGTTGAGCCAGTGTAAAATAAGGTTCCTGGGGCAGAAAATGCCCTCAGGTTTCACAGCTCCTCTGGTGGCACTGTCTTTTTCTCTAGAAGCCTCATCATAAATCATTATTTTGGCCTCATTGTGAATTTAGGGGAGCAGCACTAACTGAGCAGGACTCAGTGGCTGGACCCCATCACCAGGACATCCATGGGTCCTCCCCCAGCTTCCCTCTGCCAGGCTCTGGATGCTCTGGAAACCAACATGTGCCCGATGCATTTGATTTTAACCTTTCCCACTCAACACCTACTGTGTTCATTTCTAGCTTGCATTTTTGTCTACTACTAGATCAGACTGTGATACTCATATGAAGAAAAATCCCACTTGGCAGAAGAAGGGGTGGGCAATGATCCTATAGAAACATACTGTTTTTTATTAAGAGCATCATCCAGAGGAGTTAAATGACGGGCAAAACTATAAAGCTCAGGCTGTTTGTTAAAGTTGAAAAGAGATCTGGTTTTGAGGTGTGGAATTTGGTTTTTTGAAGCATGAAGGATGATACTCACCCTTTGCCCTTGGAGCAGGCAACGTGCTTTGTTTGGACCATTTGCAGCCCTGAGCGTGCTGTTGGCACTCATCAGATAACTGTTATTATTAACAATGCACAGATGTATTGGCAATTGCTTTTAGGTAGTCAGGCCAGCTGGAAAGAGTATGAAAGAACTTATTAAAAGACAGATATTCCAGTGTGAGTTAGAAGATGAAAAGGAAAAGAAATTCTGGTTTATCTATGTAATTAAAGGCACAAACTGCAGAGGAAAACAAGCAAAAACATGTTTAGTGCATGCACAATTTTTGAAGGCTAGCCACTTTAGCTTGCTGAGAGTCAGGAAGAGGACAGGTGCATTTTTACCTGTCTTTTGTCGCTCAGATGTCCATTTGCAAATGTAAATGGGCACATGCATTTGTATTATTGATGTTAAAAGAAGCTGAAGGTTGTAAGGACCAGCACCACCACCTCCCAGCACCTCTGGTAGGCCTGGGGTACCTATGGTAGGTGCCTGGGAGCAGTGCTGTGCTGTGGGCAGTTCATGGCAGAGAATGAGGTATGAAAATGCCCACGTGTACCAGTGGGGTTGTTGGAAAAGCAGGAGATCCAGGTCAGTGTGCTCAGAGAGGGCACCTCAGCTAAAGCAGCTAGCAGCAGGATTTAGCTGCTGGCCTGTGGGTACCTGACTGAGAACCCCAGTGAGATGTCTCTCCTCGGGCTGGGGCTCAGGTCTGCCCATGTCCAAAGCCAGGTGTTTGAGGCTGGCAGAGGCAGCAAGGCTATGCTGGCACAGGACAGCCTCTTCAAACCCCATCAGCACTAAGCTCTGTGCTTGCTCAACCTCACTCTGTCACTCTAGCTAGAACATACGCTCCTCCTCACCAGAAACTGGGCTGCCACACTTGGCCCACAGCTTCAGAGTCACTGTCCTCATCCCAGGTTACTCAGCATTTCCTGAAGCCAGGCAACTCCCCTGACTCCTTTTACCTGTGCAAGGACCATTTCAGGCCCCGTTTATATCCCACGTCCTCCCACCACTCTTCGCTCCTGATGCTGGACAAATGAAGCCCTACAGCCCATCTTTAGCCAGGATACACTCTCAGCTGAAATCCCTCTTGCTTGTTTTGTGCATCCAACCACCCAGCCAGCTCCTAATGAAGCTGCACTGTATTGTTGTCTCTCTGGTTTCTTATTGTGAAATGGGCTGATTTTAATTGGTTTGCATTTTCAGTTGGTTTTCAGCTCATCAGGAAGGATAATTAAAATAAACTCCTGCCCTCCGTGCTCCTCTCCATCCATCATAGCTGAGCACGTTAATCTGAAGAGTGGTGAAAGCAGAGCTTACTCTCCGTTAAATGTTTGGAGGCTGGTTGTTAAGCATTACATCATTCAGATGTCCTGAATGAGGAGGAAACATGTCTCCATCATCAGGCTGATGGACATTAATAGTCTTCTGCCACAAGTTTGTTAAATTTAAACTAGATTTAGCTACCTTGTTCCCATTCTGCAAGGAAAGCTGTGGACAGGAAACTGGCAAGGAGTAGGAGGCATAAATTCAAGATACCCACAGCTTGGACTGAAAGCCTTATATAAATCCTCTGGATTTCTAGACTTTAGAGAAATACAGTTGGCATTTCTGCCTTCTGTCGACCAAGCAGAAAAGTTTACCCAGTAGTCCAGGATACGAATCCTTAAGAGTCTGGAGGTGGTTTTAAGATCTGAGGGTGGTTTAAATGTTACTGGTGGGGAAGAATGAGAAGGGAAGTAGCACATTTCTCAACATTGCCAGGTTTACAAAACCTGTATGCTGAGCTAGAGGCTGTTAGGTTTGGCTCAGTCTCAAAACAAGGAAAACAGGAAAAATAAATGTAATGACACGCAAGGAGTTAAGCAGCATTTTATTCAGCTCATGGCTAATGTCTGTGTTTGTGATCTTTTAGGAAAATGTGAAACTGAATTTTGGAAGTTTGGCTATTGATTCATAACGGATTTTGTAATTGCTATCTATATCCTTCATATGAGCATCACTGTTAGAAGCCTCTAGAGCTGCCCTGGTCTCCTCTGTCATAGCCCTGCCATCGCCTCTGTGAAAAGCAGCCTTCTGCCTTGCTGGGAACGGCTAATAAGCAAACGTCAGTGTTTCCTGGCTGTAAGTTAGCACAAAAATCACTGCTGAGCATTCCTGCGAAGAGGAGAGGCTTCTTTGGCATCTGCTGGCTGTGACGGATGAGCCAGCATTGAGCATCCTCTCTCTCTCTGGCTCAGCAGCAGAGCAGCACGCAGGCAGATAGGGCACCGCAGAGCAGGAGCCCAGGCGCTGGGACGGGCACGCGCCGTCTTGTTCTGACCACCAATTAGATGGCAATTAGTAGAATAAATGTCTGAAATAGCTTCCTCCTCCCCACCATTTACATTGTGACTGTTGTTCATGGGGCAATACATCCCTTTCTGAGCTACCTTGACGTTTTTATTTGTTAGCCTTAATCAGTTAAGGTGTTAATGACACCTCGAAACCGACCAAGCCCCAGGCGCTCGCTCTTCGCGAGCTCTTCATTTCCCTTCTTTCATCTCTCCTAGAGGTCAAAAATAGCTGTCTACGAGAAAATGTGGTCGTACATGAAGTCGGCCGAGCCCTCGGTGTTCACCAAAACCACGGCGGACGGGGTGGCGAGGGTGCGGAAATCCAAGGGGAAATTTGCCTTCCTGCTGGAGTCGACGATGAACGAGTACATCGAGCAGCGCAAGCCCTGCGACACCATGAAAGTTGGCGGCAACCTGGATTCCAAGGGCTATGGTGTAGCAACCCCCAAAGGCTCAGCATTAAGGTGGGTGGAATAATATAACAATATCCATGTTGTTATAGTATTCCACCTACCCTGATGTATTGTGTTGTCATTTTCTTTCTTGTGGATTTTGAGGTAACTTTAAAGTTTAAAATCTTCAATATTCCATGGAGTTAAATAAGACGGTAAATTATGGTTTCGTTTATTTAATGCATCCATTTTTTTAGTGTTCTCTTCGTGTTGTCCTTTCTGATTGTTTGTTGCTGTTTTAATTTTACAGTTCAATGGCTTTTTCAATTTAAATGGTAAAAGCCGAGTTAACCTGCCATATGTGACGAATGTTAACTGCATGATGTGGTGTTCTTGTTACTTTTTTTCTCAAAGACGATTTCCCCATCCCGCACACTTCAGTTTTGAGCAAATGTTATCCTCCATGCCACCTTCCAATATTTAACCCTGTATTTGCTGTACAGACATTTTGATAGCTCCACGTTCTGTGAAATTTTAGCCAATTTGTCCTCTTGTGCTCCTTTTTTTATACGTTACGATTTCCTAAGCATTTGTGCATTTTTTCTTACAAGTTATGTTTTATCGTTTCAAGAAATGCTGTTAACCTGGCAGTATTAAAACTGAATGAGCAAGGCCTCTTGGACAAATTGAAAAACAAATGGTGGTACGACAAAGGAGAGTGCGGCAGCGGGGGAGGTGACTCCAAGGTCAGCCTCAATGTCACCACAATCGGGTACCTTAGCAAAGAGTAATCGGCAAGGCTGTTATTTTACTTCTCCAGAAAAAAAAATACCAAAACTCAAAAAAGAATACAGATTAAAACTATTTGAATCATTTTGGTGGGGAAAAAAAAAAAAGCCATTTGCTTACCCAGTAGCTCTTTGAAAGAAACGGTCTTATTTATTATTGTCAAGAGTCTTGGTCAAGCTTGGAAACCTTATTTAACTAACAGATAGAAAGTCCAGTAGTGGTGGAACCTATGCAGAGGAAATCAGTATTTGCAGCTGTACAAGAAACCAGTGATCTCATCTGGCCACCATACTAACCCCTGAGGACAAGGCTCTGGGCCTTCTCCATGATGGAGCTGTGATGTAGAGTGTTTTTTGAGTGGTGTTTTTTTTCACTGGTGTCAGTTGTCCCAGCACAGACCTGGAGGCATGAGAGCTCCCTTCTCCTTTGCTGTCCTGGAGAGGTCTCAAGCAAACCAGTACCAGCACACACTGCTTTGCTGGCCTGAGCTGGTGCCACCAGAGCCCCTGGGAGGAGCTCTGGACTCCAGAGAAGAGCTGCTTGGGTGAGTCTGTAGCTCAGGGAAGTAAAAAGTGGCTGCTCATCTAGTGGCAGCATGGGGTCAAGAGATGAGTCACTTAACAGGCATAGCAAGGACATCATGTTAAGCAGAGATGGTAGCCACCTGTTAGTGGTAAAATAATAGCAATAATGGTGATGTATAAGCAGCTAGAGCTTGAAGTAGCAAGGCTGAGGCAAGAAGTCACTTGCAAAGGAAAAGTGTATTAATGCACTAAACTGGAAATGAATCTTAAGGAAAGAGGTTTTGATAATTTTGTCTAGAATATGAAGATGTCCCCTTTTTCACACCACTGACCAGTCTCTCCACAGGCTTGTTCAGGAGCACTGCATCTGTGTTTGCTGTGCTCTGGAAGCAGATGTGGAGTAAAATCCAAGTTCCAGTGAGAGCAGTGGCAGAGCAGTCTCTGCCTTCCACTGAGCTGAGGCTTCCCCCGGGTCTTCCAGGCCACCCATATGGTAGAGAGACTCTCAAAGTTGCTTTAATGAGCACTTGTATTGAAAAAGCTAAGTGGTGTGCTTTCATATTGCCAAGCTTACCCTGTAAAGCTGGCAGTTTCTGCAGTCTAACCTGGTGAGGAGAAGCTGTAACTAGAGTAGGCTGGGTAACTGGTCAACTTGAGTACAGGAATTACTGAGAAAATTAATTAAAAACACGCACTGAGATTAATTTTCACAGTGACACTCTTCTATAGCTAATAAAACCAGTTCCTTAAGGAACAGTAACTCCTAATCTCTCTTATAAAAATGCTTCAGCTTTGGTCCAAAATCAATAACAACAGTATTTTCAGTAAATTGCAATTTTGGACCATTACTGCAAATTACTGCTGCATTCTGTTAATAAGAGTTGCTTACAGTTGGCTACATAGGAAATTACTCAGCCTCTCATCTCGGACGTTAGGAAAAGCCACTGTGTAATAAGGAAGGAGGGAAGGAAAACTCTGAAATTCGGGTTAGTTCAATAACTGGAGGTCTGCTGTGCTCAGCAGCAGGCTGGAGACAAGCATGAGCTTTTTAATGCTTTTTAGCTCTGCTGCTCATCCTTCACGCAACATTTTTAGGTAATGTTATACTTGCCAGTTTATTAAATGTTTAATATTCTCCCGGGATCCAGCACCACATTGTCTAATGCTGCCTCCATGAAAGAAAACTCTTTGTACAAACCAGCTTCAATGAACTTCATTGCTTCGAGTTCATTGAATTAAACCCAGCCAACTCATGCTTGCAGCCCTAAGGAAAGTAAAAAGGATTTTTTTTAATGATCATAATTAGGACGAGGCCATCCTTCTATTTTTGTATGTGCTGAAAGCCCTTTTACAGAAGCAGTGCCATCCATTAGCATGCCCTTGACCCTGGTCAGTAGATGTTAAGGGAGCAGGGTCAGATGCCCTGTGATACCATGGAAGAGGGAAGGGGAGGAAACACGATGACACGTGTTTTGCTGTTCTAATCCCTCAGCCACAAACACTGTCTCTCTGCAGTGTGTGGTAGCACCCTGTGATGAAGGGTGGCAGACGTCAGCCCCCAGGGGCACGGCTCAGCCAGTAGAAGTCTTCAGGGAGAAGACCCCCTGCAGAAGTCTAAGCTAGGACAGGTGGGGAAGGGATTAGGTGTTTTTTCTAGGCATGTTACAAATCAAAGGACTTTCCTGTTATGAAGTGGCTTTTCTTTTGAGGCAGTGTTCTGTAGACAGGGCATGCAGCAGGCTGCAGTGCCATGGTGTTGCTTCAGACAGGCAGATGCCTTCCTGACAGTGCACACCCATCAACAGCCAGCAGCGCTGAGGTCAGCCCCACAGCTTGTCTGAACACAGCTTCCTTCAGAGAGCAGTTCAGACCAGTCCCTTCAAAACTGGTCTTTTTTCCCTTTTCTTTTAAAGCAGGTTGGTACTGGGAGGGATGGGAGAGGACAGGGTGGTGAAGGTGCCTCAGGTGGGGATGCAAACCTTGCACCCTGTCACACAGGGTGGCACAGGGCCCATTACTCACATGGGGCAGCTCTCTCTACTGGCCAAGCTGACAGACCGCCTCTCTTAGCTTCACCAGTAGGGACCCAGGCTTGGGAAATCGCTGCCCTGCGTTTGTAATCAGCTGCTTCCTACCTACTGCCAGTGAGTTGCATGTAGCTGTGAGTTGTTGCAGACTGAGGGTGTGAATTTTTTAAGCTGAATTCCTTTGTGCAGCCTGATATTCTAGCTTGCTCTGAAAGCCAGAGGTAAGTATGCAGCCTTTTTCTTGTGCCAGTGCCCGTTGTACCGCAAAGGACCCAGTCACCCAGAAAATGCCTCCCAAGCTCATCCTCCCTGCAGTTTAAAGTGCAGTTCGCCTGTGCTTGGAGATGAATGAGGCTGAGTTGCAGGTTCACCACTTGGTATTGTATCTTCATCACTGCTGGAAAATTAAACTGTGACTTCAGATTTCACAAGGATTTTGAGTCTTACAGCAGGGGAAAAGAAAAGGCATTCGACTGACTTCCTGCAAGTTTTTTAATCTATTTGGTTACACAGAGTATAAGGTTAGTCCTGTGAGCATCCCATGCTCCCGGGGTCCACTTGTGACTTACGACTAAAGAGATTATGCTGTTTTAATGAGATTCTTTTCAAGGCTTCATCTGACATATGTCTCATTTTCAGTGCTACCAGCATATGCCAGCACTGGTGTGGAGCTGAGGGTGCCAGTCTGCCCTGCGGTGTCTTGGCTGTCGGTACTGCCCTGGCGAAGGGAGTTACCCCATTTCAGTAGTGCTCCTTATTTAAGAAGTCCAAGGGGAACGTGCTCCATCCATATGTAATTTGTCTGTGATACATGTCAATACGCTTGGACTGATTTGGCTGGTGCAGACATTCTGGTACGTGCATCAAAATTTGTTCACTTAGCTCTCCTAAACAAGTGTAAATTTAGTTTCAGCCGTTGGATTCATGGCAAAATCTACTGCCTTCAGATTCTCTTGTACTTATGAGCCGAGTTCTCAGTCGTAAGAGAATGCAAAATAGCAGTTATAAAAAAAAAAAAAAAATCCAGGAAATATGTTATAGGGTATTATGAATTTGGAAAGTAATTATTTTGTTTATTATACAATCCCATCATCTCAGAGCTGAGTGATGGCTGAATAGGAATTTAACAAGAAATAGACAAAAGGGGATGCAGACGAGGGTAGCACGCTGAGTGTCTTAAGTGAAACTAATTATTCGGTTGCATAGGAACAATTTTCTGCTAAGATAAATTCCTGTAGTTCTGCTCTTGATACAATTCTTGTATTCTTACACCTTCGTGTAACATTTAATGACAACCAACACAGAAGGAGAATGTTTGAATGCAGCACCTCACGAGCTTCCCATGCCAAGATTCCTTGCTAATTGTTTGACTTAATTTCTTTAATATATTCTTTTTTTAGGCAGGTACCTCTTTTGGACTACACCTGTGAAATGACAAGCTCTGTAATACTACTTCCATTTTCAGTGGTTTTATTTGAATCACAGGTTTGCTTTTCTGGCGTGGTAGTTGAGTTCTGCCCTCAGAGCTGTGCTCCATGAAGCGTTGCATTCCCGAGCCCTTCCGAGCTGTGAATGTGGCCATTAGCAGATGGGATTTGTTCCCCACTTCTCTGTACTGTTTTGCTTTGATACATTTTCAGCACAGCCTTTAGCATTTTCAGCATCATTTTTTTTTAAGAGGCATATTTTTAGACAAAATCTGCTCTGCGTTATTTTCGATGATACCTGACATCTAAAGAGCACCATTGCCAAATGTGTTGGGCTTTAACAGGAATGTTTGGGGAAATGGCTATCTTAAAAATAAGCAGCACAATTTATTTGAGCAGTTTGTTTGAAATTATGTTCGTAGGCATGAATTTACTCCCCACCTATTCTATAGGCCTGGGTTATGAGCTGGAAAAAGATAAGATGGCTGATCAGAGCCACTGATAATAGCACAGAGCTAATTTGTGCACAGAGATAGGAAAGTCATATGAAATTATTGTGTTGTGCAAATTAGTGACAAAGCAAAATAATCCTTTAGAAGACACCAGAATATTGGTTCAATTGACAGATATTGACTTTTTAGCATGTTTTGAAATAGCACTCTGTGTGTTTTGTGCCAATAGTGAAGCCTTAGTGCCCTAGGAGCTCATGGGGGCAGCTGACTTTAGAGCATTGCCAAGAAGGGCAGAGAGCCTGCTCTGGTTTGCAGAAATGTTTGAGGATATTTTCCTGGCGATGGAACTAGGAGACTCAGAACCAGAACTGGGGATGAGCAGGTTGCCCAGGTTGCGAAGGAGCAGGTGGAGCCACAGTTGGCATCTAAGAACTGGGAACTGTTTTGTTTTGTCTGTATAACCTTTGGCATCACAAGGACTGGCTTTGCTGCCTTGATGAAGTTGGATCTGAGCATGCAAGGAAAAGTGTTTGTGCAGTGTCACCTGTGGCCAAGCTGGGCCTCATGCAGTGACACTATGTCCTGCAATTATGACAGCAAGAAAGCTTAGAGAAAGACTGGTGACTCATGCACTCGTTTTGATAATACCTGTGCTGCTTAACAGTTAATTTCCATAAATTGCTTGCATGAGTCATTTATCCTGCATTGTAAGCATCAGTATGGGAAAAGCTGAGGCAGAGCTCCTTGGGACTGGGAAAGGAAAAAGGAAAAAGGAAAACCAGCAGCTTGAGGTGAGGCTCCCAGCGGCAGGAGCAGAACCCTCCCTTTGAACAAAGCCCTGGGAGTCCGGGCTTGGCTGTTTCCTCTTTAATGGTAACTGTTGTCACTTAACATATAAAGGGAAAAGTAAATGCCTTTCTTCTTCTTCTTCTTCAAAGTAATTCTGATGTTTCAGCATTGAGCTCACGTGGATGCAGACACTTGTGCTGCTCTGGTGGATATCTCTGTGCTCCCTGGCACTGTAATGGTGGGTCGGACACCTCTAGCTTTATATGGGAGACGTAGCTGCTCTTGGAATGTCTTGTGTAGCCTTTGGACTAAGCAGCACCTACCTGCAGCCTGCTGAGGAGCCCGAGAGCAGGAGTCACAGAAGAAGCCATCCCAAGAGGAGAATAAATTACAGAAGACAGGGGGGAAAATGGCTGTGTCTAGAGGCAAGAGAAAGAAGGTGAGGGGATAGCCCACACACAAGGTAAGTCCAGTCTCTTGCTCGTATCCATCCAGGTTAAAAGAGACCCAGGCAATGACAGAAAAGATTGCTGTTTCAGATGTTGTAGGTTTCAGTGTGACATTAAGGCTCTGCCTGCCCTTGTTCTGCCTCCCTGTTTGGGTGGCTCTTCCTCCCACCCCCTCTCCACGTCCGTACCCCGTGTGTCGGGCGCTGCTGTAAATGAAGTACGGCGACTTGTTATGGCTGGCGTCTCCTAATCCAATAGGCACGTCTTATTGCATTAGCACTTGGCACTTCTATTAAATTATGATCCTGCTAGTACAGAGTTTAATTTGTTTGAGCTGCATTTATGAAACATATAAATATACTTTCTTGGAGACAGTTGCTGCTGCCAAACACGGGCTGCAAACTCTCTGCAAAGAGTGGAGGAACTCGCAGGCTCAGCTGGTAGCACGTCTGGCTCTGTGCAGGTATATTCAGAGAGTGGGGGGGTGTTATGATGGCAGTGTGCAGCTGTCTGTGCCTTCTGTGATGTGGCAAATACAGCGTCAGTTAAAAACTCCTGTATTTAAAATGTGTATCAAGGCAAAACCCCACCAATTCCAGAAGGATACAGTGGGTGCTTCAATCTGCCTTGAAAAAAAAAAAAATGCTGGAAATCTTGAACTGACAAAAGCAGGCTATTTCTGGAAAGACACGGTAAGAAGACAAAAGTTGTGTTGTGCAGGACTGTTGCACTGGAAATGCTCAGCAGTGACTGAAGAGCCCCATCCTCCGAGAGCGTTGCTGCACAGTGTTGGAAGAGCCATCACAAAACCCGTGGGCAGCACCCTCTGCAAAGCCTCTTGGAACCTCCCAGGGGTTCTCCACCAGAGCAGAACAGAAGGGTCACTAATGCCCTGAGAACGGGAGCCAGCCCTACAGGCTGACACACGATGTCAGTTGGGCAGGAGGAGCTGCTGCCTGTCCCATCTGCTGCTGGTGCTGGTGAAAGCATGGCACGAGTGGATTTTTCTTGCCATGGTTGTGTACCAGTTCAGAAGTCATATTTGTTGTCATCCTGTGACACCGTTCAGTACCAAAAGGCACGGAAGAGGTGAAATGTGCAGTGAGCTCCTGAAGGAGAGTCCCAGCCCAGCTCTTTCAGCTGAGCCCACAGACAAGCCCAGGGCTGGTGCCAGCAGCTGGGCAGCTGCCATCCCGGGGCACTGCTCCCTGGCACCCGGGGCCCCAGCACCTTGGGCAAAGGGAACTGCTTCTGACTCTGCTGTTGAGGAAAAGCAGCATCCTTCAGGCAGGGGATTTATCACTGCGCCTGATGCCTCCCAGAGCCATCCCAGCTGTCAGTGGGTGGTGTATTTCTTAGGTGGCTTGGGGATAGATGGGGCTTGAGGCGCCGAGTTTTAATCTTCTAATTTTGAAAGCTCTTTGTCTTTTCAAACTAGATGGCTTTTGCTTTTATCCCTTCCTCTGCCCACCCATAAAGCATTTAAATCCCTCAAATGTACTTTTAACACAGAAGAGTGACAAAATGGTGCAGCTCTGACATGGTAGCAAAAAGGAACCAAGTGTTTGTTTCTTAAAGAAGAAATGCCTGGTGTTTTCTTCATGAATGTTAAATATTCACTGTGAAATACAGAAGGTGCTTTTTTAGACAGAAGGCAATAAACAGGAATAGTGAGCAACTATAATTTTTTATGCCCATATTTTCAGGGCTCTGTTCACTGCTGCTTCAAGTACCAGGAAACTCTAGTCTTTAAACAGATGTAATGGGTTTTAATAATGAGCCCATTTCCATCCAAAACTTTCCCCATCCCTCACACGTGACTGTGTGGCAAAACATGATGCCGTGGCATGGGGACATTGCTAGATTGGCAGATTATGACAGGCAGATAGATCTGATCTCAGGAAGAGCAGAGGACTTGGACAATGCATTCACCCGCAGGTTTTGTATCTAGTCACAAGTTATTTCAGTAACGAGATCTGACAAAAAGTCTATTCAATAGTTACAGATCAGAGTGGGATTTATAGAGCTTGGGGGAATAAAGTGCCTTATTTCATTTAGATGGGTCTTAACCTGAAGCAGTGCCCTTGAGAGAATAATGCTGGATTGTGTATCTCTTCCTGGATTGTTTCTGTCTTTCTATTTTCATGTTTCCAAGATGGTTGTTAGTGAGATTTTTCTGGTATCCTGTCAAATTAAGCAGAGTGCCTGAGCTTGATCTCTGCATTTCTCGGTGCACTGTGTGCCCGCCCGGGCTGGTTTGGGAACAGGGCAGTGGGCCACTAGCCTTGTGACTCACTCAGCTGCAGTGAGCAGGACGAGGGACCCCTTGGCATCATCAGAGCTGAGCGGGGAAAGCTGGGGGTGCCATGTGACCATACGTGGCTTCCAGGAGTTGCTCTGTGGTGCTGGATGCACAGGGCTAAGGTCTGAGTGTGAGGCAATGGTGCAGTTGTTTGGGGTCATTCTCCCTGTCCCCTTCAGGTACTTGCCCCTCAGAGTGTGGTGAAGGGGACCCTTCCCATGTGCCCACACCATGCTTCCCTCTCTGCTTCCCCTGAAGTTAGTGGGGCTTTGCCAGTGATACCAACAGGAACAATTGATTCAGTGTTTTCAGTAGTTGTACCCGGGAGGATTTTAGGAAGCATTTTGAATTAAGAAAATAGTTGTTTGTTTTGTGCTTCAGTCCACTTGCCTTTCCCCTGGTACTCTGAGGTGGATTTTGGAAACACAAGCATTTAACCTTTAAACTCCTTGATGTTACAGCACTGTTAGCTGGGTGGTGCTGATGTCAGCAATCCCAGGGATGCTCCAGCCAGCAAGGACAGCTTTAGCCATAGGAAACAAGAGAAAAACAATTCCTGCTGCAGAAGTGAGAGAGCTCTAGATATATTGGATATATGAATTAAAGGGATTAGGTAAAAATGATAGGGATTAAAAATAAAACTAGTTAAAATAACACTCTATAATGTGTTAACCAAGCCCTGGTGCCATGATGGACCTGTCCCTCCTACACTTTGGATGGGAGGGTGAAGAGCAGGGGTGCAGCTCTTGGTCTGTCAGCACGGCTTGGCACAGGCTGGCTCAGAGGGAGGACCTCAGGCATCATTTATCCTGCAATCTTCAGAGGGGCGGATTTGCCAGAAACCTCCTGCGGTTTTTTGTTGCTCTGATCCCACAGATCAGCAATAAGCCTGGTCTAGGCAGATGTTAGACCAGATTTACAGCTGTTCTGTGCCCGTGTGGTCTGACACAGCCAGAGCCCAGGGGTGTCTTTGGCACTGTGCTTTTGCCTCCTGTGCTGTACCTGAGCGGGCAGCACCAGGGCACGGTGAATCACAGACAGCTTGGCTGTAAATACCACGTCCCTAGTGCCGGGCACCGGTGCTGTCACAGCTCTTCTCCAACCGTGGTTATTTGGCACCTGAGATGTGAACTGCTGGGAAAAGAAATTAAAAAGGGCATGTTAGTGACCAGAAAGGATGTCACCCGGTGGCAGCTGTGGTACTAAGCACATCAGGAGCTTGCATCTTTGGCCTTCCAGCCAGATCTGTCAGCAGTGGACGAGGCTCTTGTTGGCCATCTCTGCCATATGTTTGGAGCCAGCATCCATCTGCCTTCTGAGAAGGTTCCCTGTTGCTGCTGGCCTTTAATTACTTCTCTTCATCCCTGAGTGAGCTCCCTGTCCCCAGGTGAGATGGCACACATCTCTCCCCAGTGCTGCTGGAGACGCAGACGTCCTGCCCATGTAGCACTGAGGAAGCTGCTGAGCCTTCCTGTGTGGGAACCACTCATAAGAGCAGTGGAGCTGCAGTGGTTGGAGCTCTTTCCCAGTGGTTGGCATCTTCCTGAGCCAGCCAGCCAACTGGGCATCCCTCCCTGGGCTGGGACACTGATCAGCTCTTCTACAGTTTATTCTCTGCCATTCTGAGTCTCAGCCCCAGGCACAAGTGGGGAAAGGACATTTTCAAGACCAGAGAGAAGCTCTCACTTCTGATGTTATTCATGTCTTCCATCAAGCTCTCTTCACCCTCGACCCCCAAAAAAAGATAATTTGAACTCTGGAGATGCTGCAAGCAACAGTACTGACAAAATGTCACACTCTGCATAAAAATATTCTATGGAACATCAGAAACCAGCTGCTGATGGCTGGAGGAACTCCCACAGTTTGTAAAAACCAAGTGATGAAAGACACCAGCTGACCCCTTGGGCAGCCCCACTGCCTGGAAGTGGTCAATGTGACCCATGCACTGCCCCACACTGTCCCGTGCAGCTCTGAGGAAGCCCTTCAGCTAGTGCTTCAAAGAGCCTTTGCTTGCTACAGCTTTTCTGTGCAGCTACCTTTACTGAAATATTGTGCCTAAAAATTCTGAACTCTGAGCAATGGTTCATATGGTTTGAGGAAACTATGTGCTGCCTGCCATGTTTGTTTGCTTTCCTTAGCAATGATCAGGTTTGGATATGACGTTTATATTACAACCATTAGAGCATAGAATGGGATGTGAATTACCCAAGGCTGTTCCAATCACCACTTAAATCTTTGTTGATAGCAAGTAATAAACGTGACTATGGTGTTGCCGAGACTTTATGCCTCTCAAGCACCAGTTACATGCAGTCAACGAAAGTTGAGAGATTATTGGGTGAGTTTTTTGAGTCCCAGGGTGACTTTTGCTCCTAAATTTCATCTGTAGTGTTCACTAATCCTTCTCACTTTATGAGGCTTGTGAGGAGCAGCCCAAACCCTGGCTACAAAGCCACTAGGGTCAGGACATTCCATTCCTGGAAAATGGCCTTTTCCTGGCAAGACTGGGATGTTCTTTTCACAAATTGACAGCATTCTTCCAAGAACTCAGACTCTTCTCTGCAGTCTGAGTTCATTCATCCAAATAAACATGGTGGCCAGTAACTGGAATTACATTGCCAGAAAAGCAACAGTTCTTGCAGTTGTATGTGGGACTTGAGCCTGCTGGGTCTCTTTCTTAAGCCAGTAGAAGCTAGAATGATGGCACAATGTAAAATATCTATTTTGGAGTTATCTAATTTATATAGGTGCAGGTGAAACCATGATGATGAACCTAAAAGGTCATTAATCAATTAAAAAACCTGTTATAATTTATAATTTGAGAGGGGCAGAAGGTATACCTTCTCTCATTTGGGACTAATAACTATTTCTCTGATGATTAATTTACTTCTACTTCAAACTTGTTCCAGGCAGGAAGAAATATTATAATGCCACCAGTTTTCTCAGTGGAGATAAAAATTGATGCAACTAACCTGAAACTGGTGCTGTGTCATGGGAAGGCAGGGCAAGAAATACCATTGACAGGGTGAGGGTTTCTCAAAGAGAAGAAGAGAGAGCAGATGGGTCCTTCATCACTGTTCCCTCTTTTCCATATTGATGGTTTTGGATAGAAAATGTATAATAATGAAATAGAAACATAATAGATGCTCTGCAAAGAGAATATAGCAGCTCGCTCTTCTGAGGGATGACCTCACACATCACCATGAGGAGCATAATGAGCCTGGAAATGCCACTGTACTTTGTGCAAGCCTGTGACAAAGAAGTGCTGCAGCAGTTCCTGAATTTGGAGGTGGCCAGGATTTTTAAACTAAAAGCTTTGGGGACCTAGTTCGGGGGTGAGAATGCATGTGAAACATGTGAATGCACAGTGTTTGCAGTTCACTCTGGCAGCATTGTCCAGCCACCTGCGGGTGCAGCAGGACCTGTGGGGCTGCTGTCCTGAGCCAGCAGGGGCTGAAATGCAGCAGGAAGGAGGCCCCAGGGCCAAAGGGAAGAGGACATTCCCTTTGAGATGGTGCCACCTTGCATCTGGGAAAAGACTGGCACAGTCTGATGGCCGAAGAAGGGAAGGTGATACTGGCAGGACCTGAGAGGGGTCTTCTAACAGGGGAGCAGAGAAACCAAACTGCTGAAACACCATTCAAACCCATCTCTGTCCCAGCTGTAAAATCATATTCACAGCAGACTCTGATAAAGTGAAGCCTGTGAGAATAGATGGGAGCCAATCTTCTTAACATCATGCCTCTCTTAAATAAATCAGCCATAGCAAATGGCTTAATTTGCCTTTGGGAGCAACTCTGTACAGCACAAAGCACCTGGTACTGCTTCTCTAGACTCCAGTCTTCCAGTCATTTGGAGATGCCAACAAAAACAAATCTTAGCGGGGTTTGGTGAAGTTGCCCAACAGATGCAGCCTCACATGGGTAAGCCTGGATTGGCCAAACCTACTACATCTGGGTGAAAAACAAAAGCAAGCAAACAAAAAACCAACTTTCTGTTATGATGAGGGATTAAAACACTCCAAGTTTCTGCCCAAGAATACCATCCCATGACGTCTGAAATGTTGACATCCCAAACCTAATTGCCTCAGCTCGTTTTCTTGGATGTACAGAGCGCAACAAGAGAGCACAAGCTCTCAAATCTCTGAACATTTTGCTTTGATAAAAGCAGCCAAACTACTAGAGAACTGAGCTGGAAACCACACTGGGGGGAGATGAAAAAGAATCCCGTCATAAATTAAAGGCAGAAGAAAAAACAGCTGCAGCCACTCGGGAAAGGGCCGAGGACCTCACAGGATCTCCCGTGCAGCCCAACAACAGCAGCCTAATTAAAAAAGCAGCTGCAAAGCACAACATTATCCCAGGAAAAAGATGAGGAAATGGAAGTCTTTTGAGAAACCCAGAAACTGAGCAAATGCTCCTCTGAGCTGTTTGTGGGCGGTGCAGCCAGTCAGGGAGGCAGGTGTGCGGCTGGGACACAGCGTTCCCGTGGGACCGGGGGAGTCAGTCTCCCTGTTCTCTGCCTCTGAGGCAATAAAAAGCCCCCACCTCAAACCAACAGCACCAGGGCAAGTTATGAAAAATCCTTTCCTGCAGCCACCAGCTCTTGCTCCTGGGAGAGCCTCACCCTTCTCTCTGCAAGGGCAAACTCTTGGTGGTTCGGTAGCCTTGGACCTGCTGGTGTAGGCAGGGGGCTGGAACTGCACAGGGACAGGCTGCTCCTTTGGGACAGGCTGAGCTAGCTGCAAGCTGGGGTGTGGGGCAGGAGAGTCACAGTCAACCTGCTCTGCTGAGTGCTTGGTGAGAACACCATGGTCTAGACCTGCTCTTCTGCACCTCCATCAGGATCTTAGCCAAAGCATGCCTGGCTCTATCAAACAGAACAAGGCTGGACTCAGGAGTGAGGAACTGGGAGATGTACCAACAGCCAGGGTCATTTTTCAATATATTTACTTAACTTGAGAATCTGGGAGCTGAGGATTCCATCCTGCACCAATGCAAACTGCACCACGGGTGGAGTGCTGGGCTGGGGGCTGCAGAGGCATCAGGTCTTCTCCCAGCATGAGGGTGCTCCAATCCTGTTGCACAGGGGAACAGCTCACACATTAAGATATTTTGGGATTCATTTCCCAGGAGCAGACAAAATTGTGTTTTAGGACTTTGACCAAACAAGCTGTATTTTGTGCTCCAAAATTGTTTTTCTAGCACACTGAGAGCTTCTTTGTTCAGATATGGACTGTTCATCCCAGCGTCCCAGCCAGCAAATTAGCAGAGCTAATTTAATAACTGCTCCCCAGATAAACATCCAGGTGAAACCTGTGTGCTGGGGAGGATGGAACAGGCTAAGGCAGGGGAGAACAAGTATCAGATTCTACTTCATCCAACAGGACATGTCAAGAATTCTTCATGGACAAGAGCAGCAGCAGGGAAGGATTAGGTTGGATAGGGCTCAGCTGCTCATCCCACATGCCAGCACAGACAGAGTAAACCACCACTTTCCTACCCAGGCTGAGGTATTGTGAACCACCTCACCTGACAAATAAGGCTATGACAAACTGTAGTGAAAACCCCAGTTCAGGCAAATTCCCATCTGTTTAGTTAAGATAATTTTAGTTTACTACTTCTTTTCTCTTTTTTTGGCAGTTGCGTATGCGCAATTAACTGCAATCTTGGCTTTGGAAAAAAAATAAAGCACCCTAATTAGCATGTTAAGCCTCCTCATTTCCCAATACTGTATAATGTTGTGAAAGCTAATCTATAATGTATTGGATGTTATGCAAATTCTCTGTACTCCATATGGGGTTTCTAAAGGCATGCAAATTAAAAATAGTGTTAGGAATAGGACGGGGGGGAGGGGAAAATTTCCACAATAAAGTGAGTGGATAGGAGAAAAGGTGTTTATAACCTTCTCCCTATTGTTCCTGTATTCTCAGCTGCACAGTGCTTTTCAAAGCAGAGAGATGTATTGCATAAAATCTCTCCAAATTGGGTAGTTTTTAAATGAAATTCAAAATGAGAGCACTGTTCTCAGCAATAATCCACACCACTCTTTCTGCTGGGGCTTGTACTGGGTGGGTGAAGGCACTGAGCTTTCACTGCCTCACTTTGCAGTCGTGCATGGCTTCTCATATTCACCCTGGTGTCACCAGGGGCCTTGTCACAACACAGCTGCCCAGGAGGGTCTACAGGGGTGCCTTGGCCAGGACCTGCTCAGTCCCCATCAGCATAAACCACTGGGGCAGGTGCTTTGGGCAGCACCCAGGGCGTTTGCAGTGTCCGTGGCCTGTGCTTTGATACTGCTGGTATTTTATATCCCTACCTTTGGGTGGATACAAGTGTAGATGTGGGCCAGCTGGGTTTTTTCCCATACCCAAGGCTGCTGGTGCAGAGGCTCCGTGGCTGCTGCCAGAGCCCAGCCAGCGCTCACGGCCTGGCCCTGTCTCCTGCGGCTTCTCACCCCCGCCCGCGGCTGTGGCCGGCTGAGCACTTACAGCCTTCCCTGATTGATACTTAATTAGATTACAGCTGCTGCTTAAAAATAGCCATTTGACAAAAATAAAACCTTGGCTGGTGTCAAAGCAAGCCCCGTGCAGGCCAGAAGGAGCAGTGCTGCCTCTGCCTGGCCAGCCAGGAAGCTCTGCTCACACAGGCAGTGCTGCTAGGGACCAGGGACCAGCGGTTCTCCCAACCTCGATGGCTTTTGCCTGCTCTTGCCCTCCCTGCTGGCCCCAGAAACATCACATGGAGTCACTTTGGTGCAGCTTGGGTAGCATTCACCTCAGGAGATGGTCATCTTTCCCATGGTATCCCCCCCCATCTGCCTGTGCTTAGCCTGTGCCAGCTCCACGGGCTGCTGCCCTCCAGGGAGGCATCTCCCGCCCACCCTCCTCCCCAAGGGCCTGTAGTGCCTACAAAGGCAGCACTTTTCAACATCAACCATCGACAGGTCTCAGGGCTGGCTCAGAGACAGCTTCTTGGCAGACGAGGGAACGGGGCTTTTCTTCCACCAGCTGCTGCTTCCAGTACCTGTCTCCCCCTGGCACCACAGGGCACAGCTGCTCCTGCTGCTTGAGGGCCAGGAGCCCTCCCAGCCTCTGCATGTTTCCCTGAACACCGCCATGTAATTCAGCTTGTAGCTCAGGTGTTTTGAGTAGGTTGTGCTGCTCTTTTTCCTGAGTCTTTTCTGCTCTGCAGAGTCCTGCTCCTTGGGCAGGGGCAGAAGAAGGGCAGGGAGTGGTGAGTGTGAGAGGTGAGGTCGGCAGCGGGGTGGGTGTGGGCTGAGCTCCTGCATCTCCTCTGCTGCTCTCCTGCTGTGGTGATGGGGCAGGGTGCTGGGCAGCCATGCCTCTGTCTGCATGGTGCTGTCCCACATCACTAAGGATAAGGACCCGTCCTGTTCTTCCTCATTGGCTGCCCCACATGGCCATGGAAGGGGGATCAAAGCTCTTCAAGCAGGAGCAGGAACTGAAGATGTACCACAGGGAGCTTGTCTCATGGAAACAGGCAGGAAAAACCCCAGGACATCACAGAAAGAGGACGCTGAAGTGACAAACTCAACCGGGGGCTTCTCAGGTGCCGCTTTCCCACAGGAGAGAGACAAGTGATGCCAGGTGCCCCTGGGCTTGCAGGCTCTTGGCAGCACTGCAGTCAGCAGCTCCATTCATCCCGCCAACCTTTCCCACCCTGGGCAATTTGAGGCAGCATTTCCATATTCCCTCATGTATTTGGTAAAGATCTATGCTTGAATATTTTCTGCTGCAGTTCCCTGACCCGTCGGAGTTCATGCGGTGCCTCAGGCACAGTCCCTGCAACAGCCACTGCAGGAGCTGGAGAAACCACCACTGCCAGCAGGGACACAACCACGCCAGCTGTGACAGCCACCCTGGGGTGGTTTGCTTTGCAGTTGTGCACACACACACACACACACACACACCCACACACACACACACACCCTGGGCACGGCGGGGGGGGGGGGGGGGGGGGGGCGGGCACCGCACCAGTATTACTCTGTGTACCACCAGACCGCGGACGGGGGGCGCGTTGGG
>JAOEGS010002765.1:52180-78900 GCA_025447755.1 Corythornis vintsioides | reverse complement strand
AAAAGAAAAAAAGAAAAAAAAAGAAAAAATAATGGAAAAGGGAAAGGGGGAAAAAAGAAGATAAGAGAAGAAAAAAAAAGAAAAAAAAAGACAAGAAAAGACAAGATGAAAAGAAAAGGAGATAAAAAAAGAGAAAATCGAAAAGAAAAAAAGAAAAAGAAAAAAGAAAAAGGAGGGAAGAGAAAAAGACAATATAAAAGAGATAAGAAAAGACAGAAAACAGGAAAAAAAAGAGGAAAAGAGAAAATAGGAAAAGAAGAAAAAGGAAAGGACTGGTAACAAGATACTAGTATGTGAAAAAAACAAATTCTTGTAAAAAGATCAGTGCAACAAAAGCCATTCTTTGATACCACTGCACAGGAACTGAACTCGTGTCCTGGGAGCGATCCGCAGCCGGTTTCATCAGCCACCCCAATCGTATCAAATTAGGAAACTCCTCCTGACACAAAGCCTCAGAAATCTGCTGCGTGTGAACACGGACTGGCCTGTCACTGCTTGTATGAGCTGATGTCAAGATGTTTCAGTAGTTACTTACCAGTGGTGTGAGTTCTGGTTTGTTTTGGTTTGTTTTTTTTTTTTTCTCTGAGCCACTTTAAACTCTCCAGCTAATTTGAGCGATTCTGTATAGTAGCAGTAAAAGGTGACACCTGCAGAAAAGAATCTGTGCGTTAAACCAGTTCAGGGCAACGACTGTGAATCTGTAAATCCAAAAGAAAATAATTTGTGGAACTGCATGTCTTGCTTCCAGATCAGTAAATTAATTTCTTGACAAGGTAACTAAAGTGCAGGCAGAAAATATTGCATTCCTTTTAATATTTTTTTTCTATCATCAGGCATACCTACAGGTGCTTTATGAAAATGACATTGGGTGGCTTTATAAAAACAAAAAGAAAAAAGCTACTTGCTGTTTAGGTTCAGATCATATATCTCTTTTCTTGCTGTGCATTTGCATTTGAAGTCACTGTTTAATATCAAGCAATGAAGCAAGAGAAGCGCAGGGTAGTTTTTCCCAGGCCTGCTTCCACCTCGCCCCAGTTCTCTCCCACCCAGCACTGTGCTCGGCTCCTGCTCCTCAGTTACAGTCATTTAAACAGAGGTAAGGAGAGAGGATAGTAACTCAAATTAGAGCTGCAGTTCAGAGTAATATTAAGCGATCTAACATGACTCCTGCTAGAACTGTTCTATTAGATCAGCTCCTGCCAGCCCTCGTGCCAAGGCTGCGGGCGAGAGGCTGCTCCTGCCCTTGGCCTCTCGGTCCCGAGGACGCCGCGCTCCGGCCCACGCTGCTACGGGCAGGGGCTCACTAGTGCTCGCTAGTGCTCGCTAGTGCTCACATCCAGCCTCTTAGACAGCAGCAGTGTTTCAGCCTTGAGCCTCTGCCTGGAAACTACTTAACTTCATCTTTTTAAAAATAGAAAAAAAAAAAGGAATAAAGCAAACAAACAAAAAAATACAAAAAAAAAAAAAAAAGAAAAGAAAAGAGCAACCTTTAAACATATTGTCAATGACATGGGAAATGTTCAATGGAATATCTGCATACTAATTACCTCTAATCGACAATATGTATTTTCTGTAGTTATTTACTATAGAGTTTTATTTCATTGGTAACATACAAGGAAGAAGAAACTCATTTAAAGCAGTCTGACCCTTAGGCGTTTAGTTTGCTGATGATAGATTTGAACTTTTCATAGGATTTAAAAACAAAAAAAAAAAAGAAAAAAAAAAGAAGAAAAAGATTATATGAGGAAAGTCTTGTTAAAAATAAGTATTTCCAACAAAGTGTAATATAAAATAATTTTAAACGCTCATAGGAGGATAATTTATTGTTCCAGTTTTTAACAAGATATTGACAAAAAAAAAAAAAAAGTTTTGTTTTCCTTTTCTTTTCATGAAACTGTGATTTTATGGGTTTTGGGTTTTTTTTCAACTTCTGAACGTGACCACGTCCCCAGCCAGGGCGAGCCAACGCTGCGTGGGTCCGAGTTGTATTTAAAACAAACATGGGGTTGGTTTGGGTTTTTTTTCTTCTTAAAAGCTGTATAAAAGATGTATGTTTATCAGATCACTTTTTACGAGTGGAGGCTTCACAGCAGTGAAGGGAGTTTGGGAAATGGTTCGATATTTTTTAAACTTGCATGTAAAGCTAAAACAAACCGTGTCGAGTGCTTACCAATTCCAGCTACCAACTTCAAGCTATTGGAAGTTCGGCAGTAGTCTCACGATGATTTGTTTCTGTCTGTTCTTTTCAGTTGCTATGCTTTGGGGGATTTGGGGGTTTTTTCCTTTTTCTTTTTTTTTTCTTTTTTTTTTTCCTCTTTTTTTTTTTTTTCTTTTTTTTTTTTTTGGTGGTTATTTTCTGGTAATTTAAGTTCCGATTTTGGTCGTTGAAACTGCACTTCAGTGAGCAGAAAAATTGCCAAGCAAACTAATGGCTGTAAAAGCAAAAACTGCATGTGTGGGCATCAATTACTGAGCCTCATTTTAATGAGGTGTTGTACAAAGAGTTTTAATACCTTTTGTAAATAAAACTGTAAAGAAAAAAAAAAAAGACCTTGTTGATCTTGTCACTGGAGGGGAGTCCCCACCTTCTGATGGCCCTTTGGCCAAGCAAACCTGTCTCTGTTCAGGGTATTTGATCAAAGAATCACAGACACCAGCTTGGAAGGACCTCAAAGATCACCTGGTCCAACCTTTCTTGGCAAAAGCCCAGTCTAGACAAGAGTGTCCAGGTGAGTCTTAAAAGTGTCCAATGCTGGGGACTCCATCACTTCCCTGGGGAGATCATTCCAATGGCTGATTGTTCTCACTGTGAAAAATAATACATCTGAAACTGTGAAACGTTGTTCTCCTGTGTCCAGTCTGAATCTCCCAGGAGTGACTTGCACCCATTACCCCTGGTCCTTTACATGTGGCTCCTTGCAGAAAGGGAGTCTCCACCTTCTCTGCAGCCACCCTTTCACCACTGGAACATGGTGATAAGGTCTCCCCTCAGCCTTCTTTCCTCAAGGCTGAACATAGCCAACTTGCTCAGCCCTTCCTCATGTGGCACCTTCCCTGTCCTTGGATGAAGGCTGAAGGGTTCGGGTTGTTTTTGAGGGTGAGAAGAGCACGGCTGGGCTCTGCCAGCTCTTCCCACCAGGGAAGCAGGGACACGTGTCTCCCTCACCTTGGCCTCGGGGGAGCGCTGGCTGAAATGAGCCTATTTATATGTAAAGCGCCCACACAATGAATGCAGGGAGGCGTGGAAAAAAATATTGTTCTGTCCTTTAGCCTTCATTTCACGCTCAACCTCCAGGCCAACATGGGCAGGGTGCATTTTTCTAGAGCGCTGTCTTGACCCGCTGCCCAGCGCCCCACGGCCACACGCAGCCCTGCAGCAGCTGGGGGCTGAGCGCTGCTCCTTCCCCGCGGACCTGCCGGGATGTGCCGCTGCAAAAACGGCTTCAGCCGCCAGCTGAGCCCCAGTGCCAAGCTGGGAGGGTGTGAGCAAGATGCCAGTTCCAGACTGGGGTCAACCCTGCTCCTGCGTGAGCAGCTGGTGTGGGGCTGCCCCGCCGGGGTCACACCGAGCACCGGATCATTGCCGATAACTCTGCGCCAGGGTGCACGAAGCCATGGGTAGGGGTTGGGGAGAAGTGGCACAACTGTGCCCAGCGGGGTGGGATCAGGCTGGGTTAGGGTACAGCAGCACGTGGGACACAAGGAGGAAGTGCAGGAGGGTGTCCTGCCAGCCCAGGCCATCCCAGGGCTGCCGTGGGATGCATGGATGGTGCACGATGCCAAACCCTGACACTGCCACATGCACTGAAGCAAAGGCAGCAGGGCCAGTGCACCAGCCCTGGAATGCAGTGCTCCAAACAGCCCAAAGGACTGTGCCTCTCGACTTCTGCAGGGAAAGAATGTAAGGAAAAAAATCACAGAGTAATTCATCCAGTTTCCAGCACCATCAATAGGAGTAAAAGTACTTCAAGAGTGGCCAAGCTCAGAGCTAAACGACTCAAACCCATAGCAACTCGTCCCCACAGCAAAGAGCACATCTGACAACAAATAAATAAGAAGCTGTAACACAACCTCCACTGTATTAATCAGACAGGTTTTCCTTATGAGCTTGTGAACAAAGCACTGCAATGTATTTTTAAAATATATAAAATTTATGGCTATTAAAATAATAACAAGTCATGGTTATTAAAATTAAATTACAAAATGGCTTTGGTGCTCATATTTATCATCTTAGTCTGGTAAATTGACTCTATTTTGCAGGCAGAAATACATAAACAAGCTCTGGATAATGATAGCTCTATTCAATTAAACTAAAGGATTTAAGTAGGGAGATAATATTTTCATGGATATTATCAATTTCAAAGTAATATTAACTCAGAAAATAATAGATCTGAAACTGGCATCAGTGCCCACAGCAGAAGGAGCACCCTCAGGCCCAGGCTGGCATCAGGCTGTGGGCTAACACTGGTGGGGGCTGGGAAGCCTCTGCTGCATCTTGCCCAGCCAGAAATCCCAGTTTGGAACTCCATCACCACTGTGGGAGAGACACCCCCCCCCACACACGTGCCCTATGGGGAAGCGGGTTTGGCTAAAATACTTAAAGGGGGAGCCTATAGGAAAGATGGGGATCAACTTTTTAGCAAGGCCTATTGTAGCAGGACAAGAGGTGATGGGTTTAAGCTAAACGAGGGGAGTCTTGGACTAGAGAGAAGGAAGAATTTTTTTACAGCAAGGGTGGTGAGACCCTGGCCCAGCTTGCCCCGAGAAGTGGTAGAGCAACATCACTGGGAACATTCCAGGTCAAGTTGGTCACACCCACCCCACCCAGAAAAGCCCATCCCAGTTCTTTTCTCTCTGTGTCGAGGCTGTCTTGTTTTAATTCATCATTCAGCAATAGAATTACTGAGACTGGTTTGCAACATGGCAGCTCTGCTGCAATAGCAGCTCCAACAGTGGTTTCCAGCTCCCCCAGTGCGGGCACAGCTCACTGGCAGCACCTGCATGGCCAGGGTTGCTGGATGCTGGTGGCACTGGCAGCCTGACGTGCTGGGTGGCAGAGCTGCCCCAGGCTGACATGGAGGGTGGGCCAATGAAACCTTCCAGCACACACCAAGTATTTATTTATTGCAGCGTCTAACATAGACCCGTTACCCTTAAATTATTTATGACAGCTATGGCATTTTAGTCTGACAAGACATCTTACAGAACGACAAGAGCCCACTCTGCAGTAATTTGTTATCAGGAGGGGGCAGGAGGAGCAGGGAAGGTGCCATGAGCAGCGATGAAGTGCAGGGCTGGGGAAAGCAAAGCCAGAGCAGCAGCTTCCCAGCAGCACATCATTGCCAGATCCAAGCAAACCGGCAGAACTGACACCTAAAGGTGAACTCAGAGCCAATTTGCAGCAGCAGATGAGGGTTGAAACCAAGATGAACAATGGCACCTGGCCTGCCCTAGCAGACGGTTATCAGGGATTCTCCCATTATCTAGTTTGTGGCTGGGTCAAGTCTTACTCACTTTAGTTTCAGGTAACGTGAAGGATCCATTGAGGAGCTGAAGGCAGCAGTTGAAAACAACTCTGAGGAAGGTCTGGGAGACACAGCAGGTGATCACAGGGCTGCCTTCTAAGCGCTGGGACCTGCACAAACAACTCAGGGCTGAAGCTGGTGTCTGTCCCACAAAGGGTTAAGAGGTGCGAGCACCCCGGCCTGGCTGGCAAGGAGAGGGTAAGGCACGGAAAACCTATAAAAAAAAAAAAAAAGCAAAACAGAAACCACAGCCACGCTGCTGGTAATGACTGGTGCTTTAGACAATGTCTGGCGTATAAATAAAGTAATTGACCAATTAATGCGCGTGTGGCATCCTGCTAGGCTATAAGGAGCGGGGTTTGATATGGCACAAGAACTCGATTAGAGGACCAGAAAAGCGGAGCTGCAGCCTGCACCGGGAGCAGGGGCGGTGCCCGTGCCCTGGCCACTGCCAGTGCAGTGAGTTTGAGGTCAAAGCCTAAAGCGCAGAGGGGGGACAAGGGTTGGTCCCCGCTGCAGAGCCAGGGCGGGATACAGCGAGGGAACGGGGACAGCGCCGGAGAGCCAGGGGCCTGAGGCGGCGGCTGGGTAGGGGCAGCTCCCCCCTCGCTGCTTTCTCTGCTCTAACCATCCACCCTTGGGAAAGCCCAGCGGTGCGTCTGCGTTCAGCCACGCCATGAGAAAGTGGCGGCGAGTTGGGCCGGTCTCTAGCTACTGAAAGCACCAGCAAAAGGCGCTTTCGCTCCGCGAGGCCGCAGCGCTCCTCACGCCGCCGTTGCTCGGAGCAACACTGACATGCAGCGGCCGCTCAGGGCGGGAGGCGCAGCCCCCGCAGCCCGGGCCCAGAGAGCTGGAGGGAGCCCGGGGGCCGCTGTCCGTGTCCTGCGAGGTGCTGAGAGCTCTCCCCAGCCCAGCCCAGCCCCACTGAAGAGCCCCGAGCTCAGCAGGACCCCCTAGGAATGGTGGGTTGTCGATCACTTCAGTCAGTGCTCTCCACAGTGAAACACCTCCCTCGGACCAGAAAAGCAGCAACATGTGTTACTGAGATACATAATTTGACAGGGTTTAATAAAGCTGATGGAATTTAACAAAGTATGGTAGAGATTTAGCAAGGTTCAATTTGATGGCAAGGTTCACCTCATTAATTACTGCATGGAAGACTTACACAAAGGAGAACTGAATTACACCCACGTTAGGGTGAGTTAGAGAGACTGGAGATGAAAAGGGTAAGGGATACTGGGAATGAGGGGATAACAACACTTAACTCTTGGGCAATTGTCAGGGTGATTTAATAAAATTTACTGTAATCAATATAACGACTTGGTTAAAGAGACAAGAATGGCAAGAGTCACAGGAGGTTTTTAGGTATTTAGGGAGTCCTTAAATAATTGACTTGGGTCTATTTTTTCCATTATGGCCATTATTCCCATCAATCTGGGCAACCAGCAGAGTGGGTTGTGAGCCAGGCAGGAGGAATTTCTGGGTGTTTCCCAGGCAACAGGCACTTCAGGCATGGCTGGGGGAGCCTAATCATCCCAACTCACCACACTTACCCGGGACAAGAAGGTACCAGATTGTGTCAACTCACTACAGCCAAGATCAAGAGGAGCCAGGTTGTCCCAGCACATTGCACTTGTCACTGAAACAAGAACACAATGTTACTTTGGGGGTTGAAATTGCCATACAACCCAGGGGGGCTGCACCACCTCAAAGGCCCAGCCAGCACCACCCACCACCCCTCCTCTTCTCTAGCTCACAGCACCTTCATTTGGCACCCATTTCAGCCCATCTCAGTTTGACCAACTCTTTCCCACTCATGATACCATGACAACTTTCAGCACAGGGCTGGCAATTTCTGCAAGGGAGAGGTGTTTGTTGTGTGCTTGGGGAGCAGATTTTAATATCATTCAAAGCTTTTCAACAAATATTGGATTTGAATTCCAAATATGGGCTGAGCAGGCTAATTACCAAAAATGTACAAAATTAATGTGAGAGCCACAGTTTGATCTGAGGCAAATAAATATAAATGGTATTTACTTAATATTCCCCTGCCCTTTAAACAAGGGAAGTTTGCCATATTCAGGCAAAATAGCTTATTATAAAATAGCTGAAGCTGTGACCTATCACAGATGCTGCAGATTACACAGAGCAATTAAAATATCACATCAGACAGGCCACATCAGAAATAGGGCTTAATTAATGGGTGCTTTGTACCAGGTTTCCCCAGGGCCATGAGCCAGGACCAAGGCAGGGTGCACAGCAGGACATTGCTGAGCACAGCTAAGTTATCCCAGCTACAGAATGTGCCTTCAGAAAGTTAAGTGATTTCTTTCTGACTGCTGCAGGCAGCTGCTGGTCTGTCTCTGCACTTGCCACACCAGCAACAGGATCAGAGTAAGCATCCTGCAACCCTCATCCCTTCTCCTCTTCCACTGCTGCTCACAGAGCCCATGCAAGCATCACTCTGCTTTGGCCACATCAGGGGGCACTGAGGGCAAGAGACAAAAGCCTCCTGCCAAAACAGGTACATGGTTCCTCAACACTAAATAGTAAATGATTGTTTCAGACTTATAGAATGGGTTGGGTTGGAAAGGACCTTAAAGACCATCTAGTTCCAACCCCCTTGCCATGGGCAGAGACACCTCCCACTAGAGCAGGTTGCTTAAAATCCCATCCAACCTGGCCTTGAAAACATCCAGGGAAGGGAGTTTCAATCTTTATGTTTCTGCCTTGGGGGCTGACAGGCTCTTGCTTTGGTTGGTGATAATGCTACATTTAGACACCCCAAGATGACCTTTTTCTTTGCCTGCCTTTACCCAATCTCAGTGTGGCAGCCCTGTGCCCCAGCAGCTCCCCAGAGACACTGGCTGCCACCTCCCCAGCTGGCTGCCATGTGCATGTTCAGCAGCCATAGCCTCATTTCATTCTCTCCAGTAAATCCCAGGGACAGAGTGACTTTGATGGAAATATTTCATTTCAAGCTGCCCTAATGAGTTCATTAAAAGCATCTGAGTATTTAGCTGGGTTACTCTCCTTTTCAGTAACTCTGCCTCACCTCTAATTAGCTGGGTAACTCTTACCTGATTGTCTTCCCAATTTGTCTGTGTCAGCCTTGCACTGGGGGAAACAGGCTGGTAATATTCTCTGATTTGTTCAGAAATAACCAAACCAATCAGATCAGTGTTACCTGTCAAGCCTACAAGCAGTACAATGTCTTAATAGTCAATACTTTCAAATACAGCCACCAAGAGAACACCCCTCTGTCCCAAATCCCAGATGACACAAACTGACCTTCACAGAGCACCAGGGTTGCTCAATTTATGGTTCAAGTTCCCCTTCTCTTTCATCACCACTTCTTCTATCAAACCTGCAGAGGGAAGGAACTGAGCTGGGCTTTACAGAGCCCATCTCCCAAGGCTCCACAGGAACAAAGGAGCAAATGCACTCACAGTTCCTCCAGTCCTGGGAGAGAACCAGCTGCAGAGGGAACACAAGAGATGCACCATCAACACATCTCAAAAGGAATCTACCTGCAACAGCAGCTCCTGCTTATTACATATTCAGTGGGCATTTAAACTGCTGTACCCAGACCAATAAGCTCAGCTTCCAGTTCTTTTAAATCACTAAATAGTGGTCACTCTCTAGACAAGAAATTGGAGTCTCCCTTTCTCCCAAGAACACAAGGGGTATTAATTCCCAACCCATATTTTCTACTGCAAAGAAAACAGTGATCATTTTTACTGGCATAATCCACACCTTTGTGTGTGGGAGGGAATTAGTCATGAATATCAAAGAATAAAATGTCAGGGACCTAAATATGACCTAAAGACTTTCAGACCTAAAGATTTCTTATCCAGGTGAACATTTGAGAGTGGCCTCCCCAAAGTGACCTACGTCAGAGACCAGGCAGAGTCCCTTTTTTCTCAGGCATTAAACTAAACCAGTCAGACTAAACTAAGACATTTTCAAGATTTTCCAAGTCAGTCTAATCTGACTAAATTTGGAAATAGAGGGGGGGGAAAAAAAGTGCCAGAGATTTTAATGAGCTTTGGATGAGAGACAAATGCCTCAGGAGAAACATGTGAACTTGAAAAAATGCAGGAAAGCAAACCCTGAGCCTCTCACAACCACTGGAGAAGCAACAACACAATGTCACTCTACAGCAGACACAGCACCACTGTAACCCTTCACAGCTGAGCAGAGGGGCCTGTACACCAGAAAACACCCTCCCACAACTCCAACAAGTATCTAATTCCCAGAATGCATCAAACAACAAAGTGACCACACAGAGAATGATTTACGACCCATTGAGAAAACTATTGTTTATTTAGAAAAAAGGTTACACTGGTAGAATTCAGCAGATAAAAAAATTCTTTTTTTTCTTTTTTTTTTAAAAATGTCATTGTGAAACTTTTCAGACTAAAGTTCAGCAATACAAAGCTCCTGTAGCTGTAATTGAATTTTAATTTATTTCAGTTTTGAAGAGAGCATATCCAATTAATCTAAAAACAACATGACAAACAAAAGGTGTGGCAAGAGACAACTGAGCACAGGTTTAGGCTGGGATGGAAGGGACAGGGTTCATTCTTTGCTTCTTTAAACAAGTCAACGTTGTACACAATATACAAATAAACCCTAAGCATTGCATGAAAACAGTGCTCCCACTTTTTTTTTTAGTCACTGATATTAAAAACAGGCCAAGTAATAAATAAAAACTGAGTTTAAATGAGGTAAATCCAAAAAGGTTCAATAACTGTTTATTTGTGGTTTTCAAACATCTAAAAGAATGCATTTCAGGTCGAAAGAATTACTAAAGTCAGGCAGTATTTTCGACAACCTAAAGTGGAACTCTGTACACATGAAACCTCATTTGCACTATGGCAACTGTTTGTTTGCAGCACATTGTGCTAAAATATGGAATAGGTAACACTTTCAGCCAGGTACTGAAAATAAATGTGTAAGAAACTAAGCAACAAGTTAAAAATACAGTAATGTACAACTCAACAATTAAATCCTCAGCATGGGGAAATAAAGCAGAGAACTGAATAATTTAAGGAGATGCAGATGGGTCCTCTTCATTCACAAATTTCTGTGCAATCTATACTCTGGAAAATACATTTCTGGTCACAGCTGGATATCTTCCCATTTCAATCTCATCTGCAACGAAGAGATATACAATGGGAATTAGATGATGTTCAAATGAATACTGACCTCACAACTTTGCATTTTACTCCATTCACAACTTGGGGGGGGGAGGGCAGAAATAAAACTACTCTCCATCAGTCATTCCTTCTCTATTTCTGGTTTCATCCACAGCAAGAACTATATTAATGTGAGCACTGTGTGTAGTGAGACACTAATTTAAAGACACAAATAAGAAACAAGCAGTCACTTGTGAAGCTAACAGAAGCACAACCCCCTCCAAATGTGACCATCTCTAAATTAGGCAACAAATAAATGCAGTCAGTGTACATTAGAAAGAATGTGATGGAAAGTTTAACCAAACAGGAGCACAGATTCCACAACCATACTGCTATAAAAAAGTGGGGTTTTTTTCATAGTTCACTATGCCAACAATGGGGTGTATCAGTATTCTAGTCCAGATACTCCAGTTTAGCCCATTACATAGTTGAATGTGCATTTTACTGGGCAACAGACATTTACCTGTTTCTCAAATGATGATGCAGTCATAAAAACACAGCTGTGCTTTAACTGATGACAATCCTCACTTTATATTGCATTACTGGTCAAGAGAAAACTTGACATTTTATTATTGAAGAAGCTGAAAGTCCTCAATAGTGAACTTCATCTACCAAGACTGGTTATTGGGTTTTTTAATCCAAAAGTAACATTTAAAAAAATGGGGAAAACAAAAAACTGGGATCCACCCACAGTGATCAGAAAAGAATGGCTATTTAAAGGGTCCAGGAAAATTCCACGGAATTATTTACCAAAAGTGATCAGAATTTTCAGTTTGAAAGCTATTCACAAAAGTATCTGAATTATTTCAAGAGCATGAACCAAAATGAAATATCATCCAGAGCCAACAACATGAACACCTGTTCTTTTTTCCACCAACACCCTTGGAAGAGCACAGGGTACCAAGTATGAGCTTCATGACTCAAAACCTTTCCACACATTTGCCCTTGGCTTCAGTAGCTGAAAGAGCAATGTCACCAAATGAAACTAAAGACCCTTTCTCCAACAATCCCCTTTGGATTTTTTTTGGATTGGAAATCCCTGCTTTGCTGGTATCTCCTTTACCAGTCAAAAGAAGCCATGGAAGAGAGATAACAGGTCAAACAGAGGAAAGTGCAACTATTTTTACCTTGACTGGAACAATCTTCATTATCTGTGCTTGTCTGAAGATTTATGAGTAGATCCAACATTAAGGAAAAAAACAAACTTATTGTTTTACTATATAATAAAATGAAGCTAGCTCATTTTCATTATTTTTCTGAAATGCTCATGTGTAAAAGGATATTGTTTCTTTTCCTCTTTCCCTCCAGTGCTGTCTCGTTTTTCTTTCTTTTCTGTTTTTTCTTTGTCATGTCTCGATTCCTTTAAAAATACACACATGGGAAACAGTTTATTGTAGGGTACCTTGTGCAGTCTCATTAGAAGGATTATACACATTTACAGTTCTAAATGGTCACAGCTAAAAAAACCCCAAATAGTCAGAATGACAGTAATCAGCTTTTGTGATGTCTGAGTTTATTCTGAGTTGATCACTAAAGAGTGAAAACTGAGAACTATTTTTAGGTGTTTTACACATTTGACTACAACATACCTGTTTTTCACCAAAAAAAACCCTGTGCTGACACATGCATTTGAGAATCTGAATAAAAGCAGACTAGTTCATATGTAAATTAACTCTGCTTTTAAATATTTGCTTACCATACCAATTTGTAAATATTCTAGATTATTCAAAACCCAAAGTACAAGTTGTGAATTTTCCTGGCTATTCCCAAAATGAACTATTTCTCCAATTTATCCTGCCAGGACTGCTAAAATGCATTTAGAGTCACAAGACAAGAGAATTTCTAGGAGTGTTTTCCTACACATTCACAGCCTATCTTTTTCATTTAGGCCATAAAGCAGCAATAAAACTTAGGAAAAAAAAGACTGTTCTGTCAACAACAACAACAAAATGAAGTCAACAAAATGAGAACAGCTTATTTTACCTTTTTGCTGCCAGAGGAGCTCTTCTCCATCTTTTCTGCTTTAATTGAATCACCTTTCTCTTTTCCTGAAGACTTTGATTTGTTCTTCTCTTTCTCCTTTTCATTTAAGCGAGGGGAATCAGAAGGACTTTCGCTTTTACTGTGCTTGGAAGAACCAGCTAAAAAAAAAGTTGTAAGAAAGATAAAGTTGTAATTCCCAGCAAGGAAAAGGCCAACACACAGACACACAAAACCAAATACCTACTTGTCCCGTTTTCCTCTTTGCGCCGTTTAGTTGAGTCCTGTGGTATCTCTCTGTCACTGTTTGAATGATCCTGGCACCAAATACAATTATGCAGATGTTAGTAGACAACAACTCCTCAAGTAGCACCTGCTTCTATTTCAAACAACTACTTTTTGAACACTTAAAATGTAACAAGTTACTACATCTTGGGTAAAGTTTCTCCAGATTGGTTTGGAAGGGAAAAATTTTGAGTGTGTTACTCATTTTGAGAGCATTATTCCCACCTTTGGAAAAGTAATAGGAGAAAAGAAAACCAACCCTGCCATGGGTCACTTCTGCTCAGATAGGCTGTACAACCAGTCATTACTGCAAGGACTTGGAGCAGAAAGCCTTCTGTACATACACAGCTTTCTAACTAGTTCACAAAAATGCCACTAACCCTTTTTCGATCCTTCCTGTCCTTTTCATCTTTCTTCTCTCTCTCTCTGGATCTTTCCCTTGACTTGTCCAAATCTTTCTTCTCCACTTCTCTCTCCTTACTCTTGGACAGTGTTGGAGTAGTGTGGTTAATGTAGTGCTGTTAAATTAAGGCAATATCACCAAAGATTAATATGGGTATGTGTAAATAAGACGACTTACTCTAAGATAACAGATCTACCTCAAAGAAAATTAAACATTAATACTTCACTAACAAAAAAAAGTGACAGAAGACACTTTCAAACATTGTATCTATAATTCAACCTATAGCTTTGCTTTATCATTACTGGAAATTAAAGAGCACTTGATTTCAACAGGAACACTTATATTAAGCACACACAACATTGTTCACCAGTTTGGTTGACAGACCAGAACACGTCGGGGAGCAGAACTATTGAAACAGGGGATGGAGGTTCCTGGTCTGACTTAACACCTGCAATCTTGCCTGAAATGAATGAATGGAATGTGCTGCTTAAACAGGTTAAGCTTTAAGGAATAATCTTAATCCATTAAGTTTTTAAGACAATACTTTGAAGAATGCTTTTTTTTTCATCTGAAGGAAAATAAAAACTCCACCTTAAGGCTAAATTTCAAATGGTAAAAGCAGCTGAACATGGAAAAGAATTCGTTTTGCTCTGTAATGTGTCCTAGATTGTTATTCCACTCTCCCATTTAAATTATTTTGATAAGCTCTGTAAAACAAACTGTTTTAACAGACCTATGTTTAATATAAACTGGTATCACGGGGCAGAGAGTAGAAAAGTCACAGTAATGCCAAGAATAACATTTGTCAATGTTTAGATGCTGTTGTGTAAATAAGGTAGCATGAGTATTATAGAAATACTGATGCATTACATTAACTCTGTCTTTTAAATACAATTATATAGTTACATCTTTTAAAGAAGTATTTTTCATAAATACCAAAAGAGTACATTTTAAGTTAAAAACACCTTTCCTTGGTATTTTCTAAATTTAAGTTAGAGCAACACACAGTCTGAAATCAGCATACTTTAATCTTTCCCCAGTTTTATAAGCTATCAATTTTGAGAGAAAAAAAAAAAAACCCAAATAAATTCTGTAAATTAAAATGTTCTCTGTATTTCTTTTTAGATATATATCTTACTTAAAAGGACACCAAAGAAAGAAGTGGAAAATTTTTTTAGAACAATCTAGAAATCACCTGAACCAAACCAAATGCAACAGGTGCAGCTGGAACACAGGAGGCTCCATGTAAAGATAAGGAGAAACTTTTTCCCAGTGAGAGTGACAGATCTGGAACAGGCTCCCCCAGGGAGGTTGTGGAGTCTCCTTCCCTGAAGACATCCAAAATCCACCTGGATCTGTTCCTGTGTCACCTGATCTAGGTGATCCTGCTCTGGCAGGGGGGGTTGGACTCAATGATCTTTTGAGGTCCCTTCCAACCCCTAACATTCTGTGATTCTGTGAAATATTTTCAAATAATTTTACGCATAAATTGCATTAAACCTGTTGTCTCCAGCTCTGGTAAATACTTAACTTTAAAAAATTGAGGTTACTGATCCTATGTTAAAAGTCACACTGACAATGTTAGATCTCTTATTACTTCATTGATTGGCATTTTATTATCTGCCTATGCCAGAGGCTCAACCTCCCATACTGCTTTCACCAAACACTTCTCTTTCTGCTCTGTTCCTTCACTCCCCTTTTCTTGTTCTGTTCCCTGCATCTCCATTCCACAAGTAAGTCTATCCTTGCTCCCTCTTATATCAAACTTTTAACAGTGACTTGCAAATACTTTTTTCTACGTGGCCCATTCAGTTGCCCTCAGAGATGCTTTCCATGTGAAAAGGAAAACAGGTAGCTCTGCTTTTTCCTGTTCTGTTTTTTATGTTCATATGGATGTTCTCATGGATTCCACTGGTCTTCTACTCCCCCAGTGCAGGGTTGTGGAAAACTGCATCCCTCCCACCCCCTTTCACAAGAAAAGGCTGGATTTAGCTCATCAAGCTTTATTAACTTCCTCCTTGAAATGCTGCATAACTGAAACCACTTAAAATTTTGGGCACTGCTGTACACTGTATAACTTGGATGAAGGTCAAAGCAAGAACAAACACAATTAAAACGTGACTGAAGTTTCAACTGGTTGAAACTTGGCTAATTAAGGGGAGAAATACTGAGATTATATAGCTACTATATATCAAACTTCAGATAGATGTAAGCTCAAGACATACTATTATAGTTTTTAATTTAAAAAAATAATAAATATAAAGGTATCATGACAATAATTTATAAATAATATTTTTAAAATGTATTACTTCAGTCTATAGACAGTAATTTTATCAGTTGTAAGAATCAAAGGATGCTTCCTATATACATTCTCTATAAGTATGTATGGTTGGTTCTGGAAAGATTTAATTAATATTCCCATCAGCAAATGCCCATTATAAAATCAGAGATATTTTGAACTAAAACAGTATTCTAAACACTTTCTTGATAGAGATCTATAAGTAAGTCGAGTCAATTGTAGAATAGCAAGTGATAATCCATTATACAGTTTTTAATTAAATGAATGGCAGTAATCCTAGGTGCACCCCAAAGTTACCCAGAAACTCCAGATGTTCAGCACCTTCCAGGTGACAGGTACCTGTGCTATTTAGTTACACACTGCTACTGGCTGCACACTCTAAAATCTTAATGTCAACTTCAGAAGGTTTGATACATTTAGTATTCATCACAACTCATATCCTACTGTACACAGTGCTTGTCAGGCCACACCTGGAACACAGTGTTCAGTTCTGTTCCACACTACACAAAAAAAAAAAAAAAAAAAAAAAGATGTGGACAGGCTGGGGAGGCTCCAGAAAAGGGTCATAAAGATGATCCAAGGATTGGGAAGCTTCCACATGAGGAAAGGCTGAGAGAACTCGGTTTGTTCAGCCTTGAGGAAAGAAGGCTGAGAGGAGACCTTATCATCATGCTTTGGGTGGCTACAGAGAACACAGAGCCTCCCTTACTGCAAGGAGTCCCAAGGAAAAGACCAGGGATAACAGGTACAAGGCACTCCTGAGTGGATTCCAGCTAGTCACAAGATGACAATTTTTCACAGTGAGAACAATCAGCCATTGGAATGATCTCCCCAGGGAAGTGGTGGAGTCCTCAGCATTGGACACTTTTAAGACTCATCTGGACACTCTTGTCTGGCCTGGGCTTTTGCCAAGAAAAGGTTGGACCAGATGATCCTTGAGGTTCCTTTTAACTTGGGATTCCATGATTGTATAAACTCTCAAAAGCATTCTTTGGCAAACATTCTCACAAGATACTGAATCTGAAGTGTGTTTACTGGAAGGAAATGTACAAAGATGATAATTTAGGACATTGTCTGTGATGCTTAAAAATATAGTACATAGCACTGAAACACAAAGGTGAAAGAGTATCGATATTCCAGAGATGTGTCTCAAAATGTTTTGATTTTAAATTACTAGTATCTTTTAATTGGTAGTGAAAGAAGTAACTATTCTAAGAACTATTTTAACTAATATATTACATATCTTCAGCCAAATATCTTAATTATAAGGATATTTCTATAAATATACAAATTCCAGAGAGGAACATATAAAATACTGACCTGTGAAATCCCTTTTAAATATTGACTAGAACAGTAAGTTCAGGGGATTTTTTGTGATGTTGCTTCCTGTCTCTGTCTATACACAGGTTTTATACAGCAGACTGAAAAAACCCCTCTATTACTACCCTATTACTATTACCTATTACTACTAATTTACAGGAATTGAATTTTCTGATGGGGTTTGCCACAAGACCAAAAGTTAAGTTCTCTCTGCAACAAAACATGAAAGTAAACTTTGGTGGTGTCTAAAAGATTCAAACCTTTGCTGAAGAGTCCTTGAGTTCGTTGAGGTTGTCCTGTAGAAAATGAATGGAGATGACACGTAAGCTGGAATAGTTTTCAGAAACCAGAGGAACTCTGGGAAGCATGGCCGTACCCTTGGAACAAAAACCAGCTACTCCTTCTGGAATAAATCTTATGTTAATACTGTGCACTGAATAAAGCTAGAAACTGAAATATTATTTTTTTTTAAAGATAGAAGAAAAAAAAAAAAAAAAAGAGTCAGTAATGCCTATTCTCTAGACCCAATTATTAAACTACAAAATGCTTTTATATCTAATTCTTCATAAAACAGGGAAAAACCACTACCCCACCAAGACAAAATAAAGAAAAAATAAGTCTTAACTCTAAAGACAGCTGAACAGCTAAAACAGGTTTAAAATATTTTTAAACCTGTATCTTCTCCACTTTCAGTTAAATGTGGTAGAAGTCACTTTGGAAAGACTTTACATTGCCATTTACAAAAAACAGGCAAGAAAAACTTCCTTTTGAGTAGTTACAACTGCCACCTGCTTCCTCAGAACTATTAACCGCTATTTGCATTCTTCCAAATTAACCTACATCTTTAAGTCAATTTTACATAGAAAAAGATACTCTGAAAAAAAACAGAAAAAAAAAAAAAGCTCGTTCTAAAGTTGGTAAGATGGTGAAGTTTAAAGGCCCACATAATCCACAGTGCTCTTGATGAAGTATTGGTAACTTACAGTTTTCAATGTTCAACGTACTGCAAATTCAAAGATTCCATGAACATAGACGCTTTAGAAATAAAATAAATATGGAGCAAGGAATGGCTACCCTGAGTCTTCAAGTAGGCTACGCCCATGGTTTTGTGCTGCGCTTGAGTGCTTGGGATTTCTCTTTGCTGGGTAGTAGGCTTGGTTGCCACATCTGGTTTTATCGTAACGCAGGGCTCAACGGGGTGGGAACCCATTGGAAATAAACAAACCTCGAAGGGAAGGTACAACAGAAGCTGCATGCGCACTGAATATACACAACTACAGGAGAACTGATCACCAAGGAGACTTTAAAATGGAACTCCTTTCCAGACTCCTCCTTAGAAGGCACAAAGTGGTATGCTGCTCATCAAGAAGCCTGATGAATTCAGAGGTATCGTACATCCCGTATCATCCAGGAATCTTCAGTGCTATAGATTCTTCGAGAGAAGTGCAGAAAAATATGCTCCACTCTGCTGCAAAGACTCGTTTGCTTGTAGCTACCATTGCACTCCAAAAAAACTGACTGCTTAAAACAATGAGGCACTTCTGTGTAAAAATTTTCTTGCCATTTCCAAACACTATTTACAAAATTTGTGCTAGGTCCTTGAAGCATTATTTTGGTTTAATTAAAAATATTTTTTTTCTAGAAAAAAAGATAGTCCGCCAATAAAGAAAAGGAATGCATTTTCTAATGCAACATAAAACCTCCAGTGGTTCCAGGGTATACTTGGCACAAAACTTGAAGGAAGTCGAACATTGGCATCCCAAACTTGTGAGCCTAACATGGGCGCTGCCTTCCTCAGGCTATACTAACCTTTACTGTTGAGGAATGTGACGGAGAAGAATGGGTATCAACTTTGCGGCGTTTTTGTTCTGAGGAAAGAAAAGGACAAGAGCATTAGTACATTTCAAAAGGATTCTTATCTGATAATTTGGTTTTCTAAAGCACCAAAATAATTTATGCTACAGTTTAAGTTTTGCCACTATGTAAAGTTGGTTTTTATAAGCTCTTTAGTGTTATCAGCATGTCTTGACCCTCTCTTTACAGAAGTCGGCAGGGAGCGATGTGAGCCAACTGTGAGCCAACTCATTTCAACCTTCCCTTTTATCTAAGTATCTGAATTGCAGAGTTGCTATGAGACCCTGAAAAGGTGAGCCCAATGAAAATCACTGCAACCCTCCTTTACTTACTTTGCCTTAAGCAACACAAATAGAAAACTCAAACCCAGCCTTAGATTATAAGAACTTGTATCAACTTTAAGGATTTGTTTACCCTTAATAGAAGGACTCATAAAAGCTCACTGGGTCTTTCCTAGGGACACAAAAGCCCATATCTTCCACATCCCTGCTTTCTTTCAGTTCAAAGGTTGTGATGAAACTGAGTGCACTCTTAGGTTTTCACGTTAATCTTGCAAAACTTGTAATACAAATAAATTTTATTAGATCATTTAGACTAATAGTAAATAAAATGACAGGCTTTATGAACACATGAGCACTCAACTGAAGACATGTGAAGCTCACACATCCCACAGTTTCCCTTTAGGCACTGACTGTATTCCAAAGCCAATGCCACAATGCTATTATGTAGCAATTCTTTCCCCACATCTTCAGTGTATTTTGCTATTCACTGATCTTCCAGTGACACATTCTATCTTTCTAGACAAGAAGGAAAATTAAATATGCAAACTTACCCCTTTCAGATTCTGATGTTTCTGATCGGGGAACAGGTGACTTCAAGGACCCAGCTACTGGCACCTTTTCTCCTCCTTTAGCATTTTCCTTGGATTTCATTTCCTTCGCTATATCTCTTTCTCTGGATGGCTCCTTTTCTCTCTCCTTTTCTGCAGTTAACTTGGAATCAATGATGGTAACAATTGTCTTGGTTTTCTCTTCTTTTGAAGCTTTTTCTTCCTTCTTGACTTTTTCCTTCTCCTTGTCAGATTTTGGCGTTTTCTCCTTGATCTCTCTTGCTTTCTCATCTTTGTTTGCCCGTTCTTCCTTTGGTTTATCTTTCCCATCCTTCCCAAGTGCCTTCATCTCTGGAGTGGCAGCTGGAGTCTTGTCTTTTTTTTCTTTATCTTTTTCCTTCCCACTTTTTTCTTTTTCATCTTTCTCCTTAATAATTTTGCTGCATCAAAAAAGAAAAAAGCCGATTAACATGCACACAAAACCAGCCTGAGTTTTTTCCTTAAAGTTTTACTTCTGACCATTTCCTATAACCTCCTGAAGTAGTCACTGTCAGATTACAGATCTGCTGTCTCTTTAAAATTTAGCTTGGCTAAAATGCATTTAACAACAATGTCAGATCAGTACAGCTAGGTATTTTGCAAGATATAATCTTATTTATTAAGCTTTGAAAAAAATAAAGCATTTATATGGAATATGAAAATAAAATATAAAAGGCAGAGCAGTTTCAAATAGCATTCCATGGTCTGGAAAGAAAACAGAATGTCCAAGTAGTTTTTCTCACCTATTAGAAGCACTGTTTCCATTGCTTGTTGTCACCTTCGGTGCAGCGTTGACAGTTTTATTAATAACTTTCACCACACCCTGAGACTTCTCCTTCAGTTTATCTGTTTAAAAAAAAGGGAACACTTCTATTTCAAGAAGTTAATATACATCCTACTGGTTAAAGAAGCATATTTGTGTAAAAACGTGTAGCTAACAAAAATAGGTAATTAAATGTGTAACACCCTCTTCCAAAACCAACTCAAAATGAAGAGCACACATGCCATCTATTTAACATCACATTTAGATTTTTTTCTTTTCAGTTTAATGAGCCAAATTGAGACACCAGCCTGTAATAGCTGAAGACTTCTACTAAAAATCAAATAATCATAGGTTTGCTTACCAGTCTCCTCAGTAGTGCTTTCTTCCAGTCTAACTGTATTTATTGTGAGAGATGTAGGCATCCCAGCACCACCTGGCCCGTTTTGTACTGTTGCAGCTACAGCATTCCTGGCAGGTGGGTCTTTGTGGTGGAATTCATTTTCAGGTATCATGAAAGGCTTCCTACTTTTCAACTGCCCAGAATAGCTGCAAGTCGCACAGATTGTTAAATATGCACAAACATAAAGCAAAACATGGGTTGAATTTTAAATGAGGATCTAATCTAACAGTTCATCTGTTATTTATTTCACAGTTTCTCCCAACTGATACGCAGCTTCTTCCCCCTTTGTCGATAAGCTCAAAAGAAAGGAAAAAAAAAAAATCCCCAAAAACACAAGTAAACAAACAAAAAACCCAACATAATAAAACAACAAACAAAATAACCAAATAACCAAACAGTGGACAGAAGCAGCCCTAACTCCACACCCTCTTCACCAATCACACACACACCTGCCAAACACACGGAGGAAACAATCTACTGACAAAACTGAAAACTCATAGGGGTAAATTAAGGGTGCCCTCAAGCATACGTGGAAGGTTCTGCATTCATCACAGGAAGATGTAAAACATAACTAAGTTTTAGTTTAGCATTTAAGAATTGTATAAACTTCCAAAATCTAAAGTTGTCTTGCACTGACAGCCCTTGGCTTTCTTCATTCTACTCTCCCTCTTACCTACTCGCAGCTATACTATACTCTACAATTAAGCTATGCTCCTGGGAGCAGAAATCTTTACTACTTGAAGTGTTTTACTAGAGTCTTGTAAAGGAAATTAGTGATCATCCAGCACAAAATGAAAGTTTTCATTCACACTGCCAGCCCTGAGACGCAGGATAGTGAAATCTTCTGTGATAAGGTAAAAATCAAATGTTAGGACTGTAACAGTTCCGAGTCTTTAGCAGCTTTTCATGATCCACTTTTAACCACTTTCTTAAAGTAAGGTGTTGTTACCCCATAGCCAATGCATATAGATCAGGTCTCTTCTCTTTCTCTTCCTGACATATCTTATGTACTCTTCTTTCCAAGGCTTGGCCCAGGTTCAGCACTTTGGGATACCATGGCAGGATTTTGGTCAGCACAATCAGGATATTTCTGATATGTGTGTATTCGCCTGTTTCAAGGCAGTGCACAGAAGCCTAGAACACAAATTAAATATAATGAAGTTGAGGGGTTTTTAGTAAAGCTTCCTAAAAACCTACTTTTTTTTTGGCATTTTTATTTACCTTAGTTAATTTATAGTGCCATTTGTGTACCACATGTCTAAAATTCTCATAATCCAATTGATCAGCTTTATTTCCACCATCAAATCCAGTTGCCCGTAATATAGTTAGAAAACCTGGATAGTTGCCACATTCCTACACAGTCATAAAAAAAGAGACAAATATATTTTTCAGGAAGCATAAAACCCATAAATATGCAAAAGCACATAGAACTGAAGTGGTTATTTTTACTGATTCTGTAAAAGACCAAGATACAATCACACTTTACAAGACTTACACATATGCTTTTTAAAGTTTATTTATGTTGAAATCTTAGTTGCAGATGAGGGAAAATATTACTGATAATTTAACCAGCTTTTGCAAGCAGTATTATGAGTTTCCATATGCTCTTTAAATTATCCTCAAGGCAAGCTATGACAAAATCATAAACTCAAGATATTTTTTTTTGCCTCTATATTTTTTGACACTATAGAAAATTATTTCTATTAAAATGCCATGAATTACAGAAACTCAGTTGTAAGATTATGACATCACAAAAATTCAATCATGGTGTTTTTAATGATTTCACTAAATCCATTTTTATTGGTCCAACTCACACAAGTGCCCATTATATATTCTCATGTGCAAGCTCCTCTTAACTTCACATACCTTCTCATAGATGACTCTGTCACTGTGCCATCTAGTCACAGTCTCCAGCATACAGCATAAAAACCTGCCATACCTACTAGCTTCATTTTCAGTGCAACTTGCGACTGTATATATAATATCAGAGAAAACCTGTGAACAGCAGAGCAAGGAAAGGTTACAATTGCTTTACTGAATTACAAAAAGGAACAAGAACCAACAAGAATTTCAAATTTCTCATCTAAACCACTGTTAGGCTGGTCTCAATATAACAGATGTATATAATAAAATATTCTCAGTTTGTTTTGAAGACTTTAATATCCAACTGGTGGTCCTTCACACTTAACCCAGAATATAAGTACTGCATAGAGATGCAAAAGGATTTTTTTCCTGACCTGCACTGGTTGGTCAACTAGGTCTCAGATGGGCGAGTACAAATGCTTTCTGGGACCCTTGAAATCAAATCAGATACCCACTTCAAATGTTTCTTCTCAAAGAAAACCAGCCAATCTTAATTTAATGTTCATATGAAAACAATCTTGGCCATCATTTTTTCCAGTACAGCCTCATACACTTCCTTTTCAAAGCACAGTCAACTCTGTTATAAATTAAGTCAGTGCATCATCTGTACAGTTGACTCCTTATAGCAGTAAGTGCCAAAAAGTTCTGTACAGTCAGCTGGTACTGGTGGGGCTGAATGCACCTTGAAAGATTCTTCCATCTACACTCTACCCTCCTCCTCCTGAGGACACTCAAGAGCTAATATGGGAAGCTTAGATGAGGCCACAGAAACACAGAGCACTGGAAGGCTACAAAACCTGACCAAAACTGCTATGACTGCTGATGACTTTGCTCCAAAACTCTAGCTGAGAGGCAGGGAAGATACTAGTTTTGTACACTCACAGTAGGTAGACAAACACAGTTGTAGGAACTTACTCTGTCATAGCAGAGAAGTGTGGAGAAGTTGGGTGTTTTCTGCTGATGCACCAGCTCTACAAAGTGAGCACAATAAACTGCATCGATTGCCGAAAAAATGCATCGAGGAAATATACACAGCTGCAAGAATTTTGTGATAGTCTCATTTTTGGTAGACTCTTCAAAAATAAAGAATTTGGGAGAGAGAAAAAAAGAGGAAAAGTTAATGAGTAAACATTCAACTACTCTCTTCCCAAGAGGTTTAAAATCACACATGCATATTCTCAGGTTTTGTATGTTAGGCCACTTGTGTTCCAGATTTATCTTTAGCACTGCTGAGCAAAATTCAAAATAATCTTCACTGCTTGAGGATGGGGCAGGGTTGGAGGGTGGCTGTAGAAAACATTTCTTATTGGGAAAATTCTTTTAGTACACAATGGGGGGGGGGGGGGGTGTGGGGAAACAGGCTCAAAAAAAGCTTTTGGTAAACTTCTCCAACTGCTCCCATTCTGCCCATTAGCAAAAAGAACACCATCTGCATTTCTCTAGAACACTTGTTTTTTCCTCTCTAGATGGGCTCACTGTCATCTTGGTTTCCTAAGAAATGGAAGGCCATGCTGTCTATACACAATCCCTTCACAAACGTTTTTCCAGCCAACCAAATAATTACAGGAATTTTAAAGAAGTCTGCAGCAAACCACCATCCCAACACAGACACCCACATGTTGTGAAGACTGCACTGTGCAGTTCCCATTCCATTTGGCCAACCACTGGTTGGTCAATACAACAGCCAAACACATACCCAAAGTGGTCCCATGGTAGCTCTTGCCCAGTTAACAAGGAGACTAAAAACAAGCTGGGAGAGACGTAAAGCACAAAGGGAAGGTGGGAATAAATATATGGATGAAAGCACAGAACTGAAGACTGCAAACAGATGCCTTCAGAGGAAGAACAGTCACAATCCTCCTGAGGGCAACTGGTGTTTCTGCACTGGGATTCTTGCACAGGCTGCAGGGAACAAGTTGTAAGACTCCCAGGATTTACTTGCTTTGATTCTGTGATGCTCATTCAAGAAATCTTTATTCAATAAAGAACTGTCAGCTTTTACTTAACTAAAAAAATTTAGTATCTACCCCTCAAAAGTCATACCATGCCTTTGACACTTAAAAAAAAATGAACCACCACAAAAAAAAAAAACAACCAAGAGAATCCAGCTCCTGAAACAATTGAGGATGTATGGTTTACTTCAATAGTGCTTCCTTAAGCAGACATATGTATCAGTCATCTCTAGACCAAGTGTCAGTCAGGTAGTAATTCTGCAACCAGTAATTTCACAGAGGTGATTAGCTGTCTGTACCAGTACATTAAATATTTGTAGGGAAAAACCTTTCTGGATTAAAGTGTCAATGTTTCTTCATTAAATCAGCTGGGTGTATCTTACATGAGTTGAACAATAAACGCTTTCCCCATTGGAATATGCTAGGCTCCTTGGGACAGACGGACAACTACTTCCAGTTACATATTGAAAGTTGTTCCAGAGAAGAAAACTGACCAGAGAAAAACATTTCAGATTAACCACACTAGAAGAGTTAACAATCAATATGAAACATTACAGAGCCTTTGTCAGAGAAAAAAGGTTGTTCTGCCTCCCTCCATAGGAAACATATGCATGCTGTTCTTTTCTGTGGTGCTGTTAGGCTGGCATAATACTTATCTTGTCTTTGGAACAAGGCTTATGTTACCACCCAAATACTGGCATGTTGCTCCTAAGCACAAGACTCAAAGTAAGTTAATTTTCACCACTCATTCAGTTTACATGCCTATTTCTTGCAATGTAGCCATCATCCTAACTTAGCAGCATTCTAACTGCAGGAAATAAGTTCCAGCCATCTTGCAATTATAGCTTTCCACTGAGCTGGTCGATCTCTTACTTATTTCTAAGTTAGTGCAATATTTAAACAGTCTTGACATTGCAAGAAACAAACAAAACATCTCCCTTAAAACCAACGACTTGGCATTTGCAGACACTTTACATTCTTATTTTAAATTTATATGTTGAGGTAAAGAGATCAAATTTTAAAACTGACATGAGGAGTATTAGTGCAAGCTGAACTTTTAGTTCTGGAGCCAGTGATAACTAAAAAAAAAAAAAACATCCAGAGTGTTTCCCCTGCACACACTTACTTGCCAGAAGCCAGTTATCCTTCTCTAGTTTCAGTCTCTGTAGAACCCTCTGCACATGCTCCAACTGCTTCTTCTCCTCTTCAAGGAGCTTGTCCTGAAGAGCCGTGCAACGTTCTTTTTCCTTTTTCTTTTTATTTGGAGGCTATAAAATGTCAATACAATTAAATGTCAACTCACAAAGCTTTGCCAGTATTCTTTAACATTATCAAGAATTTAATTGCTCTGCCTATAGGATAGATGTCCTGCTCCAGTAATCAACTGATTTTTTGAACACTGATTAAAGTTGAGACAAAAGTGAACAGTTAAACCATAGATAGAGGTGCCCAAGACTGCTTTCTGAAACACAGTTTTTCCCAGTAATTTTCACTTGGGAATTTTAACATGGGAATTATAAGGATCAGTCCAAATTCTGTGAATGTGACAAATCAGAATGGATGAATCCACATAACAAAACCTCCCAGACCTTAGTGATCTTAACATTTCACATACAAACACAAAAGTCTTTCAAGGCTAGAAAGTTTAAGTTGAAATGTAACATTACATAAACATACCATTTCCTGATTGTCATCTATGGCTTTCATCTGGACTTTCAGTTTGTTGACTTCTCTGTCATAGCTACTATGTGGGACGGCAAGGTCATACATTGTCAAAGACCAGAAGGTAGCATAAAACTGAGGACTGATGTCATCCCAAACCTTGGGGAGGTGCAGGGAAATCACAGCATCGTGAACAGGAGCCATCACCAACTCACAGGAAGTAATGTACTTGTGAACTTTGTGCTGCTGCTTATTTCCCTTCTCGGCTTTTTTTAGTTCATCATACTTGGACTGTGGGTTTAATAAAAAAAAAAAAAAAAAAAAAAAAAAAAAAAAAAAAAAATA
>JAOEGS010002765.1:16092-39705 GCA_025447755.1 Corythornis vintsioides | reverse complement strand
AAACTAGCTGCATAGAACTACCAGCCTAAGATGATGTTTACACCAAGGGAAGGGGAGATAACAAATCTAGGACAAAATGTTTAAGTATTTTAAGGGAAAAAAAAAGTTTTATTTAAATCACAAGAACACAGGAGACAGACTAACAAGAATAAAAATGAATGACAGAGCAGATGCTTCTATAGTTTGCATGATTTTTTTTTTCCTTTTTAAAACCTTTATATAACACTGATAGCACTTTTTGATAGTTTTGAAAATAGACAGCAATCTATTGCATAGTTATATGCAGGGGAAAGTTTCAGAAAAAACAAAGTGCACAGATCTCATCTATAACCACACTGAACTTATGCAGTTCATATTTCAGCCTTTACTTTGAAAAAAATATCTGCACATCAAAACAAGATGAGCCTTTGAAATTAGAAATGTATGTACGAGTTATTTTACCATATAACTGCTTCAGGTTCCTTTGATGCCAAGGATTGTCTTTGGAAGTCAATATAAAGTATGTTAAAATTTGGAAAAAAAAAATAAAATGAAAAAGTTGAAATTCATGTTCAGTATAATGGACTTGTTAAATTAAAACTCATATTACTAAAAAAAAAAAAAAAAAAAAAAAAAAAAGGAAAACCTCAAACACAACCACCAAACCACAATTATTTTAACTGGTGTGTTCATACCAGTTAACGCTTGATACTGAACACAAAATTTCTGGTGATTTTGCTTTTTTGGGTGATTAATTACTACATTAGAATCCATGTTTTTATTCACAGAGTCTTTCTAGGCTTTATGTTTCTGTGTTAGTATGACACTGCATTCCCAAAGCAGCTACCAGTTTTACACACTGGTAAAAGCAGACAGTGCATTTTCCAATACTTCATTATTCATATTAGAAGCATGAGACTAATAAATTTTAACCAAGCAAAAGAAGCATTCCTTATCCAGACATTTATTTCATGATACTGCATCAAAAACTGTATGTTAAATCTGCATACTGGGTACTAAGTACTCAAATTTAGACTGTCAACAGCTTTCACATGTAGAGACTCCACTAATTGCTACAAATTGCACAGCTAAGCAGATAAATACTAAGGCAGAAACAATCTTCCCAAGAAAAAGCACACACTGCCTAAGTGTGCAGAGTCACAGAAAGCCTTTTTAAGTACAGCTCTCAATTGTTCCCATCACACAGGCTCAGACTTTGTTATTTGTCACTGTAATCCTTTAGAAAAATGCTGCAGTTTCTGCAACAGCTTAAAATTCCCTAGTTCTTAAATAAAAGCTTAACTATAAAAAAAACTATCTTAATTCTCCTAACATTACTTGCAATATATATGCTCCCCATGTCCCTGCAAGAGTTCAGTTCTCCAGCAGAAAGTGGTGACTGGCAGTTCAGTGCATGCCAGGCAGCCTCCTCTGACTGCAGAGAGGCTGAGCAAAGCAACGTGTTGTAATCAAAAGGGACCTTGAACTAAGGAGTGGGAAGGAGGTCAGAAACTTAAAGCAGCAGATGTGGCTGGAGTGGAGAGCCAGAAAGCAGTGACTACAGCAGCTGCCTGAGGGGAGAAAATCAAATTAGATTTTTCAAGCTATGCAAGAAACATGGAAGGAGGGTCAGAGATGTACAGAATCAAGATGGGGTAGAACAAATAAGTAGACAAAACAGATTGACACAGTGAATCCAGAATTACAGAAAACTTAAGAACAGAAGCTGCCAAAACTGATGGAACCCTTCCAGTACTACACAAAATGCAACTATCAAGATTTTATCTTAATTCCTTTTTGCTTTAAATAAGATTTTTGAGCAGTTCTTAGACATTCAAATGCAGATCACAACAGAAAGGCTGCTGAGAGATTACATAATTTAAAGTAAGGCTTGAACACACTGAAGCAGATTAGACCTAGGATAACATGAACAATGTGTGACAGCAGCATCTGAAAGTGTATCCATTTACACGTACAAGGATACAGATATAACTGAAAGCACAGTGGCCAGTTACAATTAAAAATCTTCAATTATAACCTTTTTCTACAATGCAGGATAATTATACCAGCACTGGTAAGCCTGGCAATTCTTTATGCTCCAATTCTCAATCGAGAGAAATAAGGAATGAACTCTTGCTAATGTCCTTTTATTTAAGAAATCAACCAGGATTATATTATAACAGGTCCTAGAAAACACAAGTTGTTACAGACCATGAAGTATACAAATGCTGGTACATACTTAGTGGAGTTCATACATCAAAAGGGAGTCAAAAACCAGGAACACTCAACCTAGAAGTCCAGAACAAGCCCCAACCCACATATTTTTGCACATTCAATATAACAGAAGCACAATCAGAGGACAGATAGAAGCCTTCAGAGCAGTACATAACTGTCTGTATTTCAAATAAATGTGTTTTCATAATAGTTACTACATTTAATTGAAAATAAGCTTCTTGGAAACTATTTTTCTAGGAAACTATTCACACACACAGACACACCTTTTCAGTTTTCTCCTCTTCCTTTTCTTTTTCCTTCTCCTTTTCCTCAGTCTTTTCAGAAGATAAGACGACCATGGTAAGTTTTCTGACAATTTGCTTTGCTTCCACTATCTCTCTCTTGTGTTCCTCAATGATGGTATTATCCCCTGGGAGAAGCTAAAGGGAAAAATACAGAACAAACATCGTATCTGAAAATGCAAGTGACCTGCTGCTACTTTGGATTACTTCAGCTCAAAGCAGAAGCTTGTTATTCCTTGTTACCAATCAGGTAAGTGTACTCCCAAAGAGATTTTTTAATTTACTGTTAATTACTATTAAACTAAAGAATATTAAGAGCTGATTGACCTTCCACCTCTTTCAAAAATGATCTTGTAAAGCAAAACAATCAGAGGGTCTAGTTCTCCAGGAAAGCTACACAGTATGTCCTGAATATGAAGCTTAGATATTTTTACAAGTTTCTTAGTCTCAGCATTTGACAGAGTGGCACTGGCACTTACATGAACATAAAGGTCTTCCAAGTCTATGAGATTATGTTGCAAAAGGACAGCAGCAACTCTGTACAAGGAGGAGGGTGTCTCACCACTTGGATCCTAAAAGGGACAAGATTGCACATTTAAGAAAAAAGACAGACCTCTGCAGGGCATGAAACAGAGAAGAAACTACTCAACATTCAGATGAAAAACATTAAGCCACTGTTCTCCTTGCCATCATGCTATTAACTGCTATTAGTCCAAAGCCACTAGACTTGAACTGCAATCAGAATTTTCAAACACAAAACCCTTTTATTATCTTCACACTTTGTGCCTGTTTGCAAATCCTAACACGTAAACCAAATGCAGTCATGCATCTAAAAACCCCTGAACATTTTATCAAGTATCAACAATGAAGAGCAAACATGCTCTTCACTCCTGGGGACAAATCTTTAGAAGTACAAGCTCTTTAGTAATGCCAGTCTTATATAACTGTACAAGTGGAAGATATCAAGACTGGTTTCAGGTGTCTGTCTTAGAGAATGCTACAATGCTCCTCTGAAATACATTAGAGGCTTCCCCTCAAATAATGAAATTATTGCTTTTAATACTGGAATTTGACAAGTTAGAAATTAATTTCTATGTAAAAAAAAAAAAAAAAAAGAACTGCAGGAAAACACTCTTATGACTGACTGCAGTTTAACACTAAGTAAAACCAGCCATCAAAACCAAAAACTAAGAATGAAATACATTACCTGATAAAATTTGAATTTGAACCCAAGAATATGGCAGAGAGTTTGAGGTTCACACATGTACATGTAAGACTCTATCAGTGGTACAAAGAAGTCATCATACTCAGGCCTGCACTCATAGACTTCTAGGATAATATCCAAAACTCTGTTAGGATCAAGATTAAAACATCCTAGGGGAAAAGAAGAGAGTAGAAAAGCTTAACATTGATACATTTCCTCTTCATTTTGCATCTAAAGCACAAACACATTAGTTTTTCAAGTTAATTCCAGTTAAAGTTGAGCCTGGATTTATCTATGCTCTTGTCAAGACTCAAATATGAACAAATCACAATCTGATGAGAGAACATAAATTACTTCTTTCTCTGCATAAGGACCCCCTTGCCTTTAAGAATAAAAGAATATTCACACATTGAATTGATACCTGAAAATAGCAAAAAGCATGACTTTGTTACAGCCCAATCTGCCTTAGACATGCAAGCACATGCTCAAAAAATACTGCTGAAATGAAGCAAGAATCACAGCATGTGTATTTGAGGCTGATTTAGTGTTCACAACATGTCCAAGATTAAGTTTGCCATAGGAAAAGGAACTTCTAAAAGTCTTAACTCTATATCCAAGGTGATCTCCCATTACATGTTACCATCACACCAAACACCTACCTGTACAACATAGCATTTGATCCAGACAATCTCAAACAGTAGTCTATAGTCACACTGTAACCATAAAACTGGGGAGGAAAATCAGTGCCCATATTTCCTCAAAAAATTCCTTACCTATTAAAGATTTGATATTTTCAAGGATTAAATCACTAGTGATATTTCCAGATAAGTCTTGCCCCAGTTCTGCGATGAGCTTTGCATAACCTTCATTCTCCTCTCTTAACAAATTAAACTTCTGTTGCTTATAACTGCAAATAAACAGAAATTAAAACCTGTTGTGTAACATGCCCACAGCAAAGCTTATTTATGCTCTTATCAATATGAAATTTGGTATACAAAAAGGTAATTCTGAACATGTTTTAAGAACTTGCAATTTACTTGAGCAAAGATTAGAGAAAGCAGTAGAATGGATATCTTTAAGGTAGCAAGTGTGCTCCAAATATATTCAGCACTTCTTTTATTTCAAATGCAGACCATTAAAAAGCAAGATAATGCTTATATTGAACAGTAAAGCTTGTTCTTACACACTGTGCTGGAGAACTGCTCTGTAACAGTCTGTGCTTAATGACCTATTCTAGTTTCAAGTGGTGTTCTTTTGAGATTGAGACGGAAACATTGGATACAGAGACAAAAGCAAACACAGCCTTGAAAATTTATCCTAGCTATGTGTTGTCAAAACTAGTAAACATTTGCTTGCTTATGAGAAAAGCCTGTGTTTAACTGATACATCCGTAATAATTAATTTTCTTACACTCTAAGTTCACGTTCATCACAAATAAAATTAAGTATTTAATCTGTACATACGGAATTGCTGTAGCAAAAGACATAGCAATAGCTGACATTCAAAAAGACTTTACATTTCTCAGGAATTGTAAAGATAAGAGGTCTAGAAAGGTTTTTTTTAATAAGGTTAATGTGCAACAAAACAGATTTATGAAAGAAAATTATTAAAAGAAACAGTACAGACACTTAGAAAATATTGTTACGCTAATTACCATTGCCCCTGCCACCCCTTCCCCAACCAACCATTACCCCCAAACTTACAATAGTTTTGTCTTTATTTTAACAGATTTCTGATTGAACTGTTGAGACTGCTTGATGAGTCCTAATGACTCCAGTGTCTCTGGATCTAAGCGCTCCTTTAGGACAGTGTCAGATACAAGATACTGAAAAACAAACACACACACCACATTTGTCAATTACAAAGAGCCAGAAGCCACCTGATTATTCATTTTAGGCTACATATGCATTCTGATTACCAAAAAATGAAGTTCAGATATCATGATGACAGACCATGATACTAAATGCATTCTGCTTCAAGCAAAGAACTGGACAAGACTAAGAACCTATTTAACTGAAACTGGAATTTTACAGCACCTTGAAGAAAGAAGCTCTAGAGCCACCTTGCTGGTTACAACGTATACACTGCATACCATCTGGGTATATTATTGCCAAGAACTATTTGCAATATTTATACCCATTCCCTCATATTCTGGGAGAAAATTTTTACTTCTAGATGCTGATTTTTCCTACAAAGGAAGCTTCTTCCATGTGGTTAGGAATGCCACTTCTAAAGACAAAGGAGGCTGCATAAGGAAGTCCAACTCAAAACATATTCTGGAAGCAAAATTTCCATTGAACTGAAAAGGAGAAAATTAAGTTATCTCAAAACTCTTTGAAGAATTCAAAGGGCAACTATTCTGTATTACTCTAATGTAATTCTTTGAAGATACATTTTTTAATTATTAAGTAATTTGCTAAAGCATTCTAGTAGTCTTCTCCTTTAAAAAAAATAACTAACTAAAGCAAGCAAACTTCAAAACTCTGCTTTTTCCTGACAGATTTTGGCATACACTTCTACCAAAGAACCTTCTTTGTGCAACTTACCAAACAGGATAATACCAGTTGGGTAAAATGATCCCTCTTATTTTTTTCTTCTAAGCAACTTGTTTCAATATCTAAAGAAAAAAAGAAAAAAAGGGAAGAAAACATTTATATGAGTTTATAGTTTGTAAAAGTTTACTCCATTTATAACTATTCTGATAGCTATTATTGGTAATACAATGCAAAGCAGCTTGTTTATACCCTGCTAGCCTTTTGACACTTTCCAGCTACTCATCCACTTCAAAGTTCACACTATGGTTTGATAACAGTTCTCACAAAACCACAAATCTCATGAAAAGGTAAAACTGAAACCAGAGGAATGCCATAATAATTTTTCTTGCCCTCCCTCTGTTATAATAAGATTTATGGCTGACATGAAGAATCAATAAGCCCAAAAGAAGACAAATATGAATCACAAAAGAACTACATGATCCTTGCCTTTGGTCTCTTTCCCTGTATCTTCAGAGTAACTACCACTTACTGCCTGGCCTGCAGTTTTCTTACTAGCTATCATTCTGACTTTCCATTCTTTTCATAAGATGATGACATAACAAAAAAAAAAAAGGAATCCTGATACTAGAAATCCTGGTTAGAGGGGAAAAAGTGTTGGAGAAAACTCATTAAAAAAATTGTCAAAAGTTCTTTGCCCCAGAGTTTGAAACCTAGCTCCTAAGCCAAACTCTTTCTCTGCTACTAGCAGAGGCATGGCATTTGGCTACATACTAATTTGGAAGGAGGGAAAAAAAACCAAACTCAAACACCTACAAAAATGAAAAGCAGACAGATACACTAGTTTCAGTTATTCACATAGTTTGAGAAGGAACTAATCTAAGTTTTCTAAACCAGCTTAAAAACTAAAAGGATATCAGTTAATGCTGCATTTTAAAAACTAATTACTACAAAAATGTGATAGAAGTACATAAAAATTTTTAAAGTCAGAATTAATCATTAAGCTGTTACAGAACCAAGGCTGTACATGCAAACTTAATCAGGTGCGTCTCTGAACAGGCAGCCACAGCAGAGAAGATGCCTCACTCCTACAGTATACAGGAGAAATCATGATCTGCAATGAGCAGGTTATCAAAAGCATTTGCTGAAATTTGTTGAAAAGCCATAAAGACTTAAAACTGCAAGCATAAAGATCATTAAATTGTGATCTGGAAAAAAAAGTGTGCAGATTAAAATTTGAAAATCCTAAAAGAAACAGCTTTGGATCAACACTGCACCATTAAAATCCAGAAGTTATTACCAGATTATGAAGATTCATCTTTAAAAGCATGTTCATTTGGCAGTCAGTAGCTTAGAAAATTATGTCATTTGTCATTAGATTACTGGGCAATTAGTAGAAGTTCCATTACACTAAGAGTGACTCTACAGATAAAAAAACTTACAAAACACATTCTGAGAACAGCAGATCTACCCACCAGTATGTCACCTTTTATTTCAAGTACTTAGGAGAATGGTAACAATGCTAACTCATCGAGTTCATTATCTAGGGGGCAACATTCTTCCAAGCTCTTTAACTATTCTTGGCAGATCAACTCCCACTGCCTTTAATAGGTAAATGTCTGGAATTTTTCCTTCTTTGTTCTGTTAAAGAAATTGCAACTGAGATACAGATGCACTGAGGAATCAGTAACTTTTTTGTAAAGAGAAGTTGTGCTTTACAAGATTTAAGGGAATATCCTGAAGTTAACAAGCAAACAGAGAATTCTCCAGTTCTGTCACAATGCAGAAAGGAAGAGAACTCCACACCACATACCCAGTATGCAGAACACATCAGCCAGGATGGAAGGCATGTCTTCCCGGAATTCCTGCAGGAAAACAACCCCACACTCTGTGAATACAAACTGCAGTGTACACTTTCACATGTCATTTTTATTTCATTATATAAAACACCACTAAGGAAATTCAGATTAATTAATAATGTAGATTGTTACTGATGATATTAATAATTCAGATTAATTCATAATTAGAAGACTTGATTTTTTTAACTAATCCAACATAAGTGCTGTACTAATTATTGGTTTGCAATGAAATAATATAATATTTGAATGTAATATTCAATAGTATCTTTCAGAGTGGCCATGGACAAACCCCTCTGGTTACTACCTCCATTTCCCTAGGGCAATAGAACCCTCTGTTTGAAGGGAAGCACCAGCCTGTACAGTAAACTGGAATTTCTCAGGCACCAAACAAATGTCCATTCCCTACAGTAACTAAAGATCAGATATTATCAAATGCTGCCTCAACAGCAAGGTGCACTTCAGCCTCAACTACTCTGAAACCCAATGCAGTAGTCTAAAAACATAAGGTTATCCTAGAACAGATTACTGCAAAAAGGTTGGGTTTTGCCTTTAAGTTCTCTACTTGTCAAACCAGCAATCTAAGGACTTAAAAAGAATAGGAAATATTTTTAGAAGACTTTTTTTAATGGGTTTTTTAGGTTTTTGAGGGTTTTATTCTGGGGGGAGGGTGCTTGTTTTTTGTCCGTTTTATAAATATAAATATTTTGTAAGCTTATAAGCTTAAAGAAAAATACTCTCTTCGCTACTTTATTTATTCAAAGCATTTTAAGAAAAGTCTTTTTCAAACAATTAATGTACACATTAAAGGCAGTCACGAGACTTCAGATACCTCAACAGTAAAATGGCAGATGCACATTGTAGCACTGCAAGAAAGATGTAAATTCTAAAATCCAGTAGGTGGCATTACAGACATGCCACATAAACAAGTGAAATCTATTTTTAGCATTTAATAAAAACTTCAGACTTCATTTGCCCTTAAAAAATATTTAAAGTGCAGACAAATAAGAAAAAGGATATTTTTTAAACGTGGAAAGACAAATCTGTTAAATATTATCCTGCTTGTTTTCATTCAGGCTTTTAAAATGCAAACAGATTTAGTAAGTGTACATTTATTACAAATCTATACTTACTATGACATCACCAAGAACATTAGAAGCTTGGTCATGCTTTAAGTTTCCTCTGACAACATGGTAGGCAAGCTCATACAAAGCCTGCTGGACATCTGTTGCAAGAAAACAGATTATTAAGGAACATATTTGATAATCCTTGGTCTTTTAAAGCAATGTTTGCAACAATGCTGTAGACTTGCAGACACCCCACAAGTAGAGAATCCCTACAAGTAAAGAGGATATGATTCTCCTGTCAATGCTGGGGATTACTTTATGAATGCTGATAGATTAAATATGAGTGTCAATATCTAGGACTTCACACATGCAGGCAGTAAGAATCCACTTTCCCTAGAGATTTTATGGAATAGGGAAATGGAGTGAAAAACTACAGTCCTCCACATAAACTTGAGTCTTGGTAGTTAGTTTAACACAGACACCTTTAATTTACAATTCACATAATTATACATATATATATGTATAAGAACATTCCAGTACTTTTTTTTCTTAATCACATCCCATTTCTCTAGGAGAAAGTAAAATCTAATTGAAGAAAAAATGCTTCACAAATTGTTCTCTTTTTCTTAAGGGAAATTTCCCATAACTGAAGGTAGTTGCTTTACAAAACCTTCTATTAAGCTGAAACACTAAACACCAGTACTGTGTTTGAGAAAAATCTTAAGCATGGTGGTTTAATGGCAAAAAACCAGCTACAGTAAACGGGTAAGGAATTGCTATAATTTTTATTATATGAAAAACAATCAAACTTCATGCTTTCACCCTGCACTTGTACCATCTGGTTTGCTAAATTAACAATATTTGCAAGAGGTATGTAGGTTACAAATCTTAATGACTTAAATCAAGTACTCAGTAACTTGGTGTCTACAGATCATTTTAGCTGCCTTGAAAGCAGATTCATTTTTTAAATGGACAGGTTAATTTTACCTATCACAGTGATTTTGGCAGAGAACACTAATTGCTAAAGACCTGAATACAGCAGAATTGGTTTATACATCAGTTCCATGTAAAACAACTCTACTACTCTGAAGGCAAATCGAAGAGGACAGTCTGGTGCAGTACCCAATTCAATAATTCATGAAACCAGACCAGTCATAAGCAGAGCCTCAGCCTCCCCAGCTGGCTCACTGCACTGTGAAGAATTTGTTGTGCAGTTAACACTGCCAAATCTGACCTGTCTGCACAAGCTCAGGGTATACTGAACTGCAATAAATGTCTGTCTGGAGCTAAAAGGCAGAAATGCAAATGGCAGTGCAGTTTTCAGAACTGGATCCAGGTCATATGGTCTCAAACAAATTCTTAGCAGTCAGTATTTCTGTACCTCACTCCAGTTGATCCATATTTTCAGGGTTCCTTCCATCACCAGAAGGATTCCACCAATTTCTGCTGTCTATCAATTTCTCCAAAGTAGACACTGCCTGTAACTATCTAGTCATTCACACTAGATCTTTTAGAAAGTGACAGCAAGGACAAAGAAGGTAACAGCACACAGGAATTATCAACCTCTGTCTAGAACAGAGAACATCTGGTGGCCTTTCTTCAAAAGCTCTGAGAATAGTGATTTCACTTTATAAAATAATAACTACTTCTTACTTCATAATTAAATGTGCTGGTTTATCTTGTCTGCTATTACAATTAATTGTCCATTATGACAATTTTAGCAAGAACCCAAAGCACCATTTAAAGAGTATAGCACATTTGTGGTCTTAGTAATATGGAAACTTTTCTTCCAACAGATTCTGCAAAGCAAACAAAAATAGGGTTTTTTTAAAGCACAAACTTAAAGACAGCAATGTCTTTCACTATGAAAGGAGAAGTCTATAACTCAGGCACTGTTGTAAAAATTACTTTTAGCAGTATGCAATCCCACCTGAGTACATTAGTGTTCATATATTTACCTTTTAGAACAAAATCTATTTGTATGGTGAGTTTGTAAAATTAAATTCTATTTTCTGCTGCAGAGATCAATAGTGGAATACCCACCACCAGATAGACAAATGTTCCAAGCAGATACATAGAGGGACCACGATCAACTGTTTCCAGGGTTGTGGTTTTTTTACTTAATTAAAAACAACCAAAAAAACCCACACAACTTACCTCTGAAACCCATATTATCATGGTTTCTGTTTTCACTGAGAGTGCGACATAGTTGCACACTGAAATAAAAAATACAAAACATAAAATGAGATATCATACATGCACAAATGTTTGGGGGCTCTTTTGTTGTTCTGGCTAAAATAACTTAAAATTTGGACAATTTATATGATTTACTACATTAAATTTTCATAATTGATTCAGTTAAGTTACATAGCAAAGAAATACACAAGAGACCTCATACAAGTATGTATCACATACTTAAAAAAACCAAAACTCCTCCTCCTAACATTACACACACAAAAGTGAGAACACTAGGCAATTTTAGTACCTGAAAGGATGCACAGGAGTGCTAGCATTAACCTACTGTGCTATTAACTAATGAGGAAAAGCTTCTCATGGAAATTTTATGCTCATTTTCAAAACTGACCTGTAAAAAAATGTTAACAGTAAGCTATGTGAATTATTTCCCAATGCAATGTTTTATCAACAGTAAAACAGAATATCACCTAATCTGAGAAAATCCACTACAGGAGGCAAAGACTTGCCATGTTACATTATCTTTAGTCAATGCTGAGGCTCCCTCTATCAAATTAATCACAAGTAAAATGTACAGTAAATACTGTAGAGATTGTTCTTTAAATAGTTCTGCACTAGAAAATAAATATTTGAAGAGCAGGCTTCCCCACTGCACAGACTGCTTACAAATGGATGTGCTTCTGACCTACAAGGATTTTCCCTCTCCTCTACCACTGCTGTCACCCTAGCATGAGGTTGGGAAGCAGTTTGACATATAGAAAAAATAATATATTTTTAAAAGGTAGCAATTTCCCTGTAACAGATACCAATGGATACCTTAGGAATTTTCTTCACTTTCATAAATTTTCAAGCAAAACTTCCAGATTATCATCAAAAAGTCTTTCATGTGAAGAAACTGAAGACAGTCTCAGAGCTACACTGCATTCCTACACAAGATGGCACAACTACCATCTCCTCTGGGACCATTTCAAACAAGGCAGTGCCACAATGTACAACTGTGCAGTTATTAGAGGCTTACCATGAAAAATAAACTGTAAAAAAGGATTCTGCAGCAATCCATGACTCATTCTATTTGCATCCTTTTTAGATTATTATCTCTCCAGCAGGACTAAGCAGCAGTTCAGCAATCAGAGGTCTGGATTTGCTAATTCTAAGGTCTATGCACCCTTTAAAGACAACTGGAAATCGAGCATATTTCATGTGTAAGACCACATATAATGTGTTACTGTGCAAGCTCACCAAAGCAATAGCTAAGATGTTCTAAATTCTATTGAAGAGAATGCAATATACATGTAAATAACCAGAACAGAGACAGCAAATCAGGGGAATAGGTTATTTATTTTATTTTTCATGAATGGTAAGTGGACTTTTTAAAATAAGCAAGTTGGGGTTTTTTTCCCAGCAGTCCCCAAATTGTACCAATTTGATATAAGACAGATTTTCTTAAATTCTAGTAACTTCTTTATGGAGGAATAGTAATCCCTTAAGCACTCATTTCTAAGCTCTGGATACATCTAATGTATCCAGTTCCAACATCCAATTCCAAAAAATTATCTACTGAGATGCACACTTTGACCCCTATATCATAAGGTGATGTCAACCAGGCTACCTGAGCTATAACCCTGGCTGCTTGGGCTGAAGAGTTCACTTAAGTACATCTTAATACAAATAAAGAGCTTTAACCTCTTGTAGCTCCCTTTCCAGCAATACCAAATTAGTACTTTCAACTCCACATTACTGTAAGACACAAATCTGTTTGATCAATGTAACAAGACACCCTATTTAAGATCAGTCTGTAAAATAACTTGCTTTATATTTGGATTTTTTTAAAAACATTTTCTTTTTGTGTAAGTCTACCTGTGAAAAATATGGTAGCAGAAAAGAATGTGCTGGTATCACTCTTGGGCTCTAAATTAATAATTGTGTTTATATTCTTGCATACAGGTACTCTTTCCCAGGGAGGATGACCTCTTCCAAGGGTGCAGTCCAGCTGAGCTGATTTAAGGGCTTGCTGCTGCAGAAACAGACAGCTCACCACTTCTTCCCTCCTTGGCCATGCAGCTCTAGCCCTCATGTCAGTTAAATCAAACTGACAAACCTGGCAAAAAACTTGTCAGAAAGTCTTCAGCTGATTCTGCAAGTTGAAGCAGCTCACCAGGAGGTCAGCTAAGCATGAGAGGAAAGGGAGCTCTGGTGAATGAAGGCAAGGCAGAAACCCTCCCTTCCAGTACCACCAAGCTGTGAGATTAGTTCATCTGGTGCCTCAACTAAAATCTAAATATTTGCACATTCACAAGAATAAAAATGTCAATATTTGTAAAATTACTGAACTCAGAAAAAAACAACACTACTTTCTCACTTCAACAACACTCAGGACAACAGAAATTTATCAGGTCTATTTTTCAATTCAGGAGACCCAGACTGTCTGTTAACTGTTAAAAGTTCATTTGAAACTTTTACTACTCTAATCTTGTAGTTCATTGCTGCAGGCTTAGGAGCTTCCCTCCTCCACTAAAACCTAAATCCCTTCAACTGAAGATAAAACTATGTAATACAGGCAAAATACATATTACAATGCAATAAGATAACCTAAAAAGTAAATTTATTTTTTTTAATCATGGAATCACAAAAAACAAAGTTTCAAAATTACATTTATTTTGGATTACAATGGCACAGATTTGCTTAAACAACAAATTCCAAAGCAGCACTGAGCACCTATCAAACTCGTGTGGCAGGGCCAGCAACTGAACCTAAGCTGCCCAATTCATACACAATGTCCTACCTATATTTTCAATTACACTCCCACACGTAGCACACAGGGGTAATTATCAAAGTGCATGAGACTGCAAACACTCCAGCATATGCATAATTTAACTCGTGGGTTGTTCTCTAATTGAGATAAAGAACAATCAGTTGCATTTTGCAGTCAGGATGGCCAAACTACAACTAAGCTCTGTATTCCCGACTCTGTCCTTTAGCTCAACGCTGACATCCCTCATGCAAGAAGAGTAGCAGGGAGTGCCTGAAAGATCAACTCTCAAAATTTCACATTCAGAATGTTAAGCTTCTTCAGTTTGAGGCTTAACTGCCAGCCAAGTACATCAGTAAAGACCTGCTTTCCCACTAAAGGCTCCTGGATGTGTTTAATCTACCACACAAGGCACAGCAGGTATCAGAGAGCAGCGAGTGCCTGTCAAGGTATGGATGCTGTAAACCATCCACAGGGGCTACAGTTCTAGACCAGCACCTTACTGGGGAGGGCACTACACAAACAAGGACAGTGCATGGACACAAGCAGATCCACAGGGAGCCTGGATTGCTCAGCATAAGCAGTCACTGGCAGATGCCAAGCCAATCTCTACACAGTATCTGGCAGAAGCAAAATAAATGCAGGTAATTTAATAAACTATATTTAGACAGACAAGGGTCTGAAAATCAAAGTGATAAGTTGACCACATCCTGACCAATTTATAGTTCTGGCAGCTACAAACACTTGAAACTACCACATAACACACATTTATGTATTTGGATTAGATATTACCTACCAGCAACTGGAATGAATTCAAAGCTTTGCAGCAGGTCTCTGAACCATTTCTAGGAAGTGAATGGTCAGTCACTACAGCTCTAAAAAATCCTTACCTCCAGTTTTTGGATATGACTTAAGACAAACTGCTCGCATCAGCAAAAATAAAGTTCACCGTCTTTCAGAACAAAGGATCAGTTAGTTTAAAACTGATTTCATAGCATCATAAAATGGCTTGGGTTGGAAGGGACCCTAAAGACTACCACGTTCCAACCCCCTGCCATGGGCAGGGACACCAGCCAACCTCAACTTCAGCACATCCAGGATGGGGTATCTACAACCTCCCCAGGCAATCTGTTCCAGTGTCTCACCACCCTCACAGTGAAGAATATTTCTGAACTGGACTTCTCTAAAACACCCTGTATTTTCTTTTCTTTGTAAAACAAAACATTTATATAAAAAATTTTGAAATGCTAAATAAAACCAAATCATTTCTTTATTTCAATACATTTTCAGATTCCCCCAAAACACTTTTTATTTATGTAACCAGTAACTGCCAAAATGCTCCTAGAGCAGCTCAGGCTGATCTAGTCAGCTCCTGTAAGCCATTTCATGCTTCAGCAAATAGTTTTTTTCCATAAGACCTAAAATTTTCTGCTAATTAGGAGTTGGGTTTTTTTTCTCCTGTAATCCTCACTTTTAAGCAAAGTTGGTGTTTGTCTCCCTGTGAATAAGCCCGTAACTTTGCTTAAAAACAAAACAAACCCCTCCATACAAGAATGAATATTCTGACTTCACACATGGGCTTTAATAGACCAGGCTTCCATAGAATAAAAAGATATTAAAATTATTCATAATAATTTTTTAAATCAATAAAACACAAAAGCCACCTTCTAAAAATACTTGCAAAATCTGTATTTGCTAGAAATGTCAATTTTGCCCTTTTGCAGCTTTCTTCCCCTCCCCACTTCAAATTGATTTATCAATAGCATGCATTGTCTCAACTTTGAACCACAAACTCAGAATGGAATTGTGACCTAGACTCAATTTATATTTCTGGGCATATTTGTATTTGATAAATAATAATTAAAAAAAAAGGATGCATCATTACATTTATTCTCCTTTAAATAATGTTTAACAATATTTTGAGTATTTCACTTCAGAAAGAGAGCAACATAATTTTATTTCTCTCCAGAAAAACAGAAGGTTTTGGGAAAAGAAACAAAGTTACACACTGAAGATTCCACCCAAAAAAGCTGTTTCCTGATAAGTTCTCTAGTTATTGGCTAGAGACAGTCTTTTGCTTCTAGAAAGTAAGTTCATACATATTAATTTTTAAATTATCACTGCAAAAACTGACACCCAGACACAATCACATATTTTTTTAAAATGTATGGCCTCTTTTGCCATTATATGACCAACTGTGAAATGTCTGTCCTTGTGCAATCTCCACACAATCTCAGTAATCATAACAGGGGAAATTACAAATATAATAATCCTATGTGATAACTTCAGGCAAAATTGACTTAATGACCATTACAGAAAAGCTAGCAAGTTCATCTACGTGTATATAATGTTACATACAAAAATAATATGTTTTATTATAGTCATTTGTGCATATTTGGAAGTTATTAGTATACATTTATACATTTTATTCTTCGTTATTCATACAGAAGTCTCTAAACACCAAAGTTAAATGAAAAGATCTCTGTGCTTATTGCATAAATATTGCCATGCTGGATGCAAATTCAGTAATTGCCATAAAATCTTAAGCAGGAGATTAAAACAGCAATGCAAACCTCAGCATTGTCTGGGGTCTCCTGAACACTTTTATTATTGTTGGAAATGCAGGTACAGATAAAATCTTCATTCACTTGTTTTTCATTTACATCCAAACATGTTAAATTTACATGTTAACATGATAATGCTTCTAGCACAATTCAGAGCCCAAAATGCCATGGCTATAAAGGTGGGGAGGGCCCTTCACTACAAAATGGAGGTTCTGGGGAGAATGGTGTTTCCTGCAGGGAGCCTCTATTCTCTACCCCACTACCTTTTTCTTCACACCCTGGGAAGACCATTTACACAGCTGCACAACCTTTTAAAACAGACGAACAAAAGAAAATAACAAAAACTGTGAATGTCAAGCAGCATTTATCAATGTGATCCCCCAAACACCCATATTTGAAACTGTAGGATTGTGTTGTTTGTTTTTGTTGTTTTGAGGGGGTTTTTTAGTTAAAATAGATAACAGAAGTGTATGGAAGAATAAAAATAAAGACATTTAAAAACATACAATTAATACACAGGACACCCTTCTCCCAGCTACCACCCTACTGGGAAATTAACTATCTGGTGAATAAGCCCCTGAATTAATGTACTCTCAAAACACAGCACAGTTAGTGAACCTGACAAGTTATAATTACTTAAGACAGATATACAGAAGGCCCTGAAAAGGAAAGCTCCAAGCACACCTGGATTGATCTGGGAAGCTGTGACTAGACCCCTCAGCACACAAGGTTACCTTGGAGGATAAACAGAATAGACCAGCTGATCCTACCTTGCCCGAATCAAAGAACAGAGCGTTAGACCCCTCGGAACGGGGGGAAAGATGGGAGCGGGGATTGAAACCTCTTGACAGAAAGGTCAACATCGTGAAGCCAGCGAAACAAGAACGCTTCAGGCTCCATATTCTCCCAGGGGGTCGGCTAAAGAGAAGCCCGACACTCGATAAGCCTCATCCAGAGGCAGGAAGGGGGCGCTCGGGGCGCGGGCATCGGGCGCCAGCAGAGCTAGGCCCGGCTACGGGGGACGACTCTCGGCGGAGGTCGTTAGCAGCCGACAAAGAAGGCCGAGCCGAAAAGAAAACGGCCCAAGCCCTTCGCCCGACCAGGCTTTCGTCACTAAGCCCCAGAAGCGAGGACGCAGCACCGAGCGACGTCCTCCCCGCCCGCTCCCATCTCTTCGCCGCAACCCCCCCCGCACCCCCCCACCCAGCACCAGCCTCCCTCGACCGATGAGGCCCAGGCCCTTCCCTCCCGCAGCCCGGCGGCCCGCGGCGCCCCATCGCCACCCCGCACCAAGGTCCCCGCACTCACAACTCGTTCTTGCCCCCTTTCTCCCAGTTCTTCACCCACTCGGCGGGGAGCAGCGCCGCCATCTTCCCCGTGTGGCGCTAAGAGCCCGGATGGTGAAGCACCGGGCTCGGGTCAGAGGGGACGCTACGGCCCGCGAGGAACGATGGGACGTGAACGCGCCGTACCCTGGGAGAGGGCGCGCGCCGCTGGATGGCGCCTGCGCGTTGGCCCCGCCCGCCCGCCCGCCCGCCCGCGAGCCCGGCGGCCGCCGCCCTGAACTGCTGCGGCCCGTACGAGGCCTCGGAGGCGGCCGCCTAATAGAGCCCAGAGCGAGCCGAGGCCAACCGGCCCGGGATGACGACCCTGTCCCGTCAGCTCTGTCCCGTCAGCTCTGTCCCGTCGGCCCTGTCCCGTCGGCCCTGTCCCGTCAGCCCTGTCCCGACAGCCCTGTCCCGACAGCTCTGTCCTGTCAGCTCTGTCCCATCAGCCCTGTCCCATCAGCTCTGTTCTGTACAGCCCCTAATATCTGCAGTGACACAAGTAGAGACACATCCTCTGCCTCCAATACTTAGATCTAAATCAGACATGAACTACATTTCAGACATATAGTATGCAGCATGATAAAAAATAAGCTCAGTTTAAAAGGGCCTAGTATATTTATGATGGATTATTTTTTAAAAGTTGAATGAAATTAATCTATTTCAAACAGACGTGAATAAGATGCAGAGAATTTCAAGCCTAAGGAATGAAATGGGAAGGTATGGCAAGAGAGTGCAATAGGTGTGTTCAGAAGATAAGCCACAGAGACACATAAACAGAAAAGAAGCAGCTAGCAAAAGGTATTAGGAACAAGGATTTATGTAGGTGCAGAGCTGGGCAAGGTCACAACGTGAACACGTGAAATTTTGTCCTCACAATGAGGATGAAACAGCACTCGTGGAAAGATACAGAACAATAAAGCAAGACACTGCAGGACCAGAAGATTAAATACAAAGTTTTTTTCAAGGAAACCAAATAACTTTGTTTGTGAAGTATATTGGGAACAGACAGGAACAGGCTGAAGATAAAGGCAGCTGCCACATGCCATGTAGAAATATATGACACTATTTGAAAATCTGAGCATAGCCTAATAATAAATAACCACTATCAAACCTATGACAAGCTTGTCATTTGCTTGCTATGGCTCTCGCTAGAAGATGTTCATTTCAGTGTAAAGGTCATGGCTTATGAGTTTTCAGGAAAAGTCATTTCAGGTCAATATAGCTACTTCATGTTTGTTTTCATTGTAACAGAGAAGTTTGTTTCTTCCTCTGCTAATGCAAACAGCATAGTTATGATAGCAGTGTCACAACTGCAAAACTCCAGCTTTTCTGTGGCTTGCATTTTGTAATTCAACAATGGAACAACCTAACAGAGACAAAATATTGTGAACTGAAATATGGGCTTACATAATGAAATTTGGTTTTCAAGTGGACAAGTTACTAGATGTAGAGAAGGGGCAAATGTTCAGTGTTGCACCTTCTAGTGAAATACTCCCAACTGTCACTGAGACCAATTCTCTACAAATACTGTCTTCCTTCTCCTTGGCCAGAGATACAAACTCTTTTTAAAGATCCTTTGTAGGTTGGGTTTTTTTAAATATTGACTTCAAGCAGTGCCAATACAGTGCAATGCCCAGTCTTACTCTTTCAAAATCTGTGGATCTGTGTAGCAAATACCTGTGGTCTGGGCCTGTGATAGCTGTAGAGTGCCATTTAGACCCAGTAAATGGTACTCCATAAGATTAATATTTTAGTTGGCAGCAACCACAACAATTAATGACACAAGACCACATTTTAAAGATGTAGTTGGGACCATAAAATGATTTTGCCAAAGTGCCTGGATCTCATGGCTTTCAGTGGGTCCCTCAGAACTACCTGGTTTCTGTATGTTTATCTCACAAGCACTCACCTGCAAATTTAAACCTGTGAATATATTTGGATGTCTGAATCTTAGAATACACACACTTAAAATATCGTTAAAGGATGAGAATTTTAAGTAGTTCCTTAATTTCTAAAGATTCACAAAGTGATTGACACTGGAGGAATTTTAGAAAAACTGCAAGTGTTGTAGATCCACCCTTTGAGAATGACTCAGTAAAAGAGTATTTTGTTATTGTAAAGGTTGGGCTAATAATTGAATAGCTTATTAAGTACTTAAATAATTGTGGATTAATTAGTCCTAGGATTAAAATGCAGTCAATTATTGCCCAACAATTTCACCAAGTCAATATTACTACATTTTCTATATCTTCCATACATTTCATTTGTACTAAATAAATAGGATGGTGAAATTGCAGTGAATGGTACAACTGCTGCAGTAAATGAAATGCATTAGCTGTGGGTGCTGATAATGCTGCAATTCTTTTGTGTGGTAGATACTTCATAAGTTATTTACAATCCATTTAGAGCCTGTTCTTATGGCAATTTATGCTGGTGAGTAATATTACATGCTGAGACTTTCACAGACTAGACATGTGTAAAGCTTTCCTCATATAAATATTTGTAAAGTAATGTCCTCATTGATTTTTTTTTTTTTTTTTTTAATTTAAATACATTGATTTGTTGCTCTGAATTATTTCTAGTTTTCAGCACATCATGCTCTGTTCCAGGATATTCTGTTCAAGTTTTTAATAAAAATAATCAAGAATACTAAATAAGCATAGGCAATGAAACTGTTTGCTTTTAAGTCCACATGTAGTAAAGTTTTTCACATAAATTATTAGCAAATTAAGGACTATATTTTCCCAATTTCATAGTTACAGCATAGCAAAAAAAATGGTGAAAAACCTACACAAAAGTATAACTAAAAGTGAAATATACTTGGAGTTTAGAGATGTATTTGTTCTAGACTCAGTTTGTTTACTATTTTTTCCATTAACGTTACTGACATGGTTTAAGATACATACATGGAGGGGGAAAAAACCCAGATATAAATCTTTATGAGGGACCTAAATTATTTAGCACTTGGTTATGATGTGTTTGAGATATTTTATCAACCCACTTGCAGATAGTTTATCTATTACATATTTCCTGTTAGCTATGATATATAAAAATAAATATATAAGCTATTTACATTGTTTATGGCTTTTGCACTAGATGAATCATAGAATGCTTTTAGGCTGGAAAGGACTTGTGATGGTCTCCTGCTCCAATGCCCTGCTTGAAGCAGGGCCTAAGATGTTCAGCACCTTATCTCAGAGAGCTGTGAATATTTTCAGGCAGGTGATTTCATTGTCCCAGTGTTAAAGCATCAAAGAAGTTTTAGCCTGAATCACGATGGAATTTTCTTTGCTGTGTCTTCTCTGAGAATAGTTGGATTCCACAATATTTCTACAGCACTATAGAAAGAATTTTCAGATAGAACTTATATATAATAAAGTCTACTTAATAAAGGGTTATGATATGTAACTCCTAACACATACATTTTGGTAAGTTAATACAGGAAAAGCAAAATATTTTGAAAATAAGTATGTACAAATCTTTTTCAGACTCATGTATTATTGGCATATAGTAATCTTCAGTCCTGGTCTATAAAATAAATTAATTTTGTCTTATCCCTGCTTATGTGGTGGACATCTTTCTTAGTACTACCTGGTGTTAGTGACAAATTCTGAAGTTAAATACTAACATCAATATTTTAGTTCTATATAACAGCCTTTAGAGTTTATTCTTCATCTTTTCATGAGGATTCTTAAAAGCTAAGACAGCTTTTTGTTTCCTTCTGTTATTTCTAGAGGTTGACATTTACCTTTCTAAATATTTGGCGAAAATAAAATTTTAAGAAGAAGGAAAAATGATGATTGCAAAGGCATGAAAATGTCACACTGTAGTCTGAAGTCACCTACTGTGCTTCCTGCCTGAATAAAGAAGCAATCTGAATGTTTTGTCCCAGCTACATTAAAGAAAATGCCTGTGCTGGGCACTATGGTAACAGCTGGATAGAAGCAGGAAGTTATTTGGCTTAATGGCAATTACAGGATTTTCAAGGGTGTAGTATATTATCCAGCAAACGCATAGCTCAAATAAACAAATAAATAAATCAGTGTTAAATTAATCTTATAAAAATGTATTTAGTCTTGGCTTTCTAAACAAATGCTACAAACACTAGTTAGGAGAGCTGGAGATGTAAAAAAGGAGACAGAAAAGATCCAAGCTCATTTCCTCCGTATTAACCCACTCCATGAATTCCTGTGACAGGGCACAACTGTATTAGCTGATCAGAGGGGGAAACAATGGAGAGCTTGACTTTTCTCACATAGACATTTAACAATGACTGTTTAGAGTAAAATGTCCTTTATTAATTGGCTTTTATATCATGTCCTTGTAAGAATTAATTGTTGTACATTCAGTATTTATTTATTTGTTTGTTTAAAATCAACCATTGGTGATTGTTTCTGTTCTTTTTCTGGGGACATTTCTTAAGTGGTCACAAAGAAGAAAAAGGGTTACAAAAAAGACATTTCCACATTATTCTAATGATTTCCATTTGGTAAACTCTGTTTAGGCCAGTAAGAATCCTAAACATTAGCTCATGCCAGCTGTTTCTACTCAGCTGGGCAACTGAAAGGAGAAACATTCTCAGATCATGATTGTCAAACAGATATTAAAATGTTTGTGGTTTGGTTTTTGTTTTGGTTTGGGTTTTTTTTTTCCATAGTAAACTCAGTGTCACTTCATCATCCTAAGATGTAAAATGTACCAGATCAGTGGATGTGGAGGAGCACTCTGTCTGGGGAAGGTTTCCTTGTTTTCAGCTTGCACAAAGCAGGGTTGTTTCAATAAGAGTTATTTGCTCTTTGCCTCTATTACCCACTTTCCAACACAGGTAAGAGCCAACCATGAATTCAGGTTACATACACTAGCAAGTGTCATTCAAGGTCAGTTATTGGAATCTTAAGTTACTAGTATGTAATGTGTGTAAATATGGGGAAAATATGAATTTTACATGGTTTTTAAGATGAGAAGTGACAGTATCATCAATTAAGAGTCTTGCAGCATTACTCAGGCCCCCTAATGCAGAAATACAGGGTAAGCTTGTAAAAGTAGGTATTCCTGAACTAACAGCTCATCACTGTTAGACAAACAGATAGATATTCCTCAGGGTGGGCCTGTATCTTTATACCTTTAGATTACATACATCCCACAGAAAACAGTGTTTGACTTACTGCACTCTGCTGACAAAACCCCTTCCCTAACTTCAGCCCATAAGTAGCCCACAGTCATAGTCACTGGCATAGAAGTTTTGTGACAGTAGCTCTTCAGTGTTGGGAGACCCAGGCAGCCCATGCTGGTGTCTGAGCAGCTCAGCAGCATGTTCTTACAGTTTGTGGTCCTGCCCTTCTCTTCTGGGATGTGTCCAGAGAAGTTCCAGATGACTGGAGTATCTTCAGAGGGTTAGCTGGGTGCTGGTGATTCAGGAAGCCCAAGTTTGTAAACAGCAGTCACTGGTTATCAGTGGGTGGGCAGTAGCTGCAGCTTGTCAGAGCTGATTGGTGTGGCTGTTATTGAAATCTGCAGGCTCTTACCCCATGGCATAGGTGAGAAAAGACATTTGATCACCATAGGTACCTCATGCTGGTTTATTGTGAGAGGTGAGGGGATTAGTGCATTGAGAAAATATGAAGTTTTGAAGGTAAAAACTAACTTTGATAAGCCAAACTCTTAT